>JAKCPB010001445.1:0-67930 GCA_021442155.1 Cymbidium sinense | reverse complement strand
TTTGAATAAAATTTGACACAACACATTATTTTGGGAACTCTTTTCTTCTTAAAATAATGCCTATCACTAGATGATATCTTGGAATTTAATGTTTTCTTTGGGATAAAGAAATCACATTCCATTTTATCACCAATCTAAAGAAATTATCATAAATGAAATGAATAATAATAATAAATGCATATAAATTATTTACAAGAAGAAATTGCTAGTTTAACTTTTAAAACAAATTTCTTCCCCAAAATTAAAGAAAAATTCAAAATTGCCACCAAAAATTCCAAAGGAAGTTTGTGGTGACAACCAATTGCTTCGGGAAAGAAAGACTCATGTAGTAGATCTCCCATACATTGATAATTTCAATGAGCAGACATTCCCACTAAAGCTCATCCTTGTCGGATGAGGAGCACTACCTTGCTTTATGCAAAGAAGAGATCTTGATTTATTAAAAGAAAGGAATAAATCCTACTCCTCTTGGAGGCAGCATTCTATGTTATGAATTTGTAGAAAGGAAAGAGGAAGGCCGTGACTTGTAATTAATTACAAAATAAACAAAGTTTTAAAATGGATCAGATATCAATTCTAATAAAAGGGATTTATTAAATAGATTGCATAATGCAAAATATTTTCCAAATTTGATTTAAAATCAGGATATTGGCAGATCCAGATAAAAGAATCGGATCATTATAAAATAAATTTCACGGTGCCCTTTGGACATTACGAATGGAGCGTAATGCCCTTTGGTTTAAAAAATGCACCTTGAATTTCATATCATGAATAATATATTTAAAGATTATTTTAAATATATTTTAGTCTATATTGATGATGTTTTTGTTCTCAAACAATATTGATGAACACTTCAACCATCTAAAACATTTAAATGGTTAATTTTAAAAAATGGATTAGTTATTTGAGCCAAAAATCAAATTATTTCAAACGAAATAAGATTTTTAGGCCATAATATATCAATGCTTCTATTATATTTAATTTAAACAAATTTCTGATATCATTTTAGATAAAAAAACGGTTCTTAGGAGCTCTCAATTATGTAATTTCTATCAAAATCTTGCCAAAGATGCACTCTTTGAGATTAAAAGAATCCCCACCATGGTTTGATACCATGGCGGCTAAAATTAAAGAAAGGGTTCAAAACCTTTCCTGTCTTAATCTTACTAGTTTCAAAATTGTTGAAAGATGCCTCCGATAAGGGCTATGGAGGTATCTAAAGTGAAAGAATTCTAAAGAAGAATTAGTTGCTTTGTTTACTAAATGGAATCTACTTTAGAAAGTATTCCATTATCAAAAGAAATGCTTTACGTGATTAAGTGCATCTCAAAATTCCAAGATGATTTACTTTACATTTTCTCCTTTATTTGTATTTCTCAGTCAAATACATCATTGAACAAGATCAAAATTTAGTTTCAAAACAATTTTTGCATCATCATCACTCTCGATTCAATTTTATCGAATTCATTAAAGGTAATGAAAATTCTCTTCGATTTTTGACCATTGAATTCTTGAGGGGAGATCGGTGGATCACCCATGGAAGAATGACCACTCTAAGCAGGAAGTCCTTCTTTTTTTATGGAGGTCACGCACTAATGGCAAAGATGGTCAATTCAACAATTGGATTGATTTCAAACTTATCTTTATGGTACTTCCTCTTCAACTATGGTTGAAAAGGGTGAACCCTCTAAAAAAGCTGCAACACCATCCTTAAAAGATGTCATTGCACAAGAACCTGTTTATTTCTCTAAAGAAATAAAATAGAATATTATTGAAATTAATCCCTCTGATTATTCAATAAATAATCCGTGGGCCTTATTTGAAAGATATTTGAAACAATCCTTTCCCATTTGAATCTAATCTCTCAAGAGAAAATTATGAAAAAATCTTAATACAATTAAAGTGTATTGAGATTAATCATGTTCGTGATAAGATGAACCATACAATTTTGTATAGCAAATGCGTTATACAAAGATCTTTCATCAAAGTGAATGGGGTCTAACTCCATTCCAAGAGAAAAATGTATTCTTATCCTCCACTAATTTACAGTACAAAATTGGCGTAAATTATTGGTGTTATGTGCAAGCTATGATGAAGGCCTTCTTCCTTTTCAATGACAAATGAAGGCATTCATGGATGTTCATAATGAACAAGGATATCATCAACAAAGAACTTTGGTTCTTGGATGGTGGAACTATTTTGGAGCATAATTAAATATTCTTCCATCAATCAAAAGTCTTCAATGATTGGATGGGTGAAATGAGAAATCAAAAATGATTCAAGGATAAAATCTTGCTCATTTCTTCATGGTGCCAAATCCATGGATTTGGCGGAGATATACTTGGAAAGGACCCCAATCAGTTGGTCCTTCAATAATTTTACTAAAATGGTGGAATTCAATCAACATTGAGGATAAGCTCAAGCAAATTAAAAACCATTATTAAAGCTTATTGAATTAACGATCCCTCAAAACTATAAAATTTTGAGCTATCTAGATGAGGTACTACAAAGCATCAAAGATGTTATCCTCATGAGACAGAGATTCAACATAAGGAAGCGTCTCAAAAAATCTGAAAATCAACTCAGGTGTTTAATCACCTTCTATCTATATCTGATGGCGAGTCTTTTGATTCGTGGAATCCAGAAACTTAAATTCATAAAGCGGACACGGAAGAAATAATTGCTACTTTCCAAAGTAGCGCTTATCTTCACCGAAACCTACTTTACATAAAGGGTCCCACCAAAAGAAATAATTTCTACATTTCAAAAGTAGCCATCTTTATAATATTTTGCCCTTTCTCAAAGTATCTTTATTTAATAATAGTAGCTTTGCTTAACAAGTTTCTATTTAATAATTATATGTTGTAACTTCTAAGCAACATTCTCTTTGTTTAATAATTGTACCTTTGCTTCTAAGCAAAGTCTCTCCTGCCTCCACTCTATATATAAGGGAGGCTCATATTGATTGTGCTCGGTGTTTTTTCCCTTCTTTAAAAGATACTTTCTTTGTTTTAAGTACTAATATTTTAAGATGGCTACTTTTAAGTAGCAATTATTTCTTTGGTGGGACCACTTTATAAAAGTAGTTTTATATTTGGTGAAGAAATTTTTTGGAAATGAATTATTTCACGGTATCTTTATGAATTTGGTTTCTGAGATAATTCCATGTCATTTGCCTTTTTTATATAGTAGGGTGATTAAACATGGCATATTTTTGTGATTTTTTTTTGAGCACTCTTATGTTGAATCATATCTTTTGATACTTTTCACCATTTTTGTTTATCAAAATTCACATTTTATGAATGCTAATAAAATCATAATTTTTAGTTTAAAGAAAAATTTAAATAATTTATACATTAAATCTATTTCTTATGAAGAAATGAGCAGATATCCAGAAATTATTCATAATTGTATTATTGGCTTCTTTATTGGATCAAGAAGATACTCTAAAATAGTTCACCATAAACCATAAGTTCAATGATAATATCTTTGTTCATTAGATATCCTAATTCCTTATGAAAAGACTTCATCATAACTTATCATAATTTATGCTAAAAAGATTGCTTTAAAGAAAGGAATAATTGTCCTACTCCTTGAGATACGCATTCTATGTTATGAATTGGCGAAAAGAAAGAGTGACTTGTAATTAATTACAATAACAAAGTTTTAAAATGGATTCTCCAATTCTAATAAAAGAATTTATTAAATAGATTGCATAATGCAAAATATTTTTCTTGATTTAAAATGATATTGGCATCTGATATCGTTATAAAATAGCATTCTTCTTTGGACATTACGAATGGAATAAATGCATGTTGTTGGAATATCATCTTTGATGAAAGATCTTTTGTATAACGCATTTGCTATAAACTTGGATATATAAAACACTTTTTTATTAAAGCTTAAAAAGTACTTACACGGCTGTGATTTCCATGATGCAAAATTTTGTTTTAACTAAATATCTAATCGATATGAGCCATGATTAAATAAAAGGATGTTATTTTTATTACATATAACCATTTGATGAAGATTTCTTTGTTCATTCCTCCCATTTCTCATCTTCATAAATGGCCATCCATTCTGATTATTTATAAGTCTGTTCTTGGATGCAGGATTCTAGTGATTTATATTCCCATCTTCATGAAATGATAAATCCAATTGTGAGGCATGAAAGTTTGTAAGTCCTATTTTTTGTTGAAGAAGATTTCTCTAATGGAGGTTTTATACTTGATTGTTTGGCCTTATGTGGTGATTTTCAAATTCTACCATCATCTTTTCTCTCCCTTTTGGTAATATGGCTTCTTTTGAGTAACTTTAATCGATGAGGAGAAATAATAATTTAATCACCTGAATGAAGTTCAAGAAGACCTTGAATTTCTCCATTGATAAACTATTATTTATCATTTGGAATTCTGATAAATGTTGATTGATTCAACCCTTTGATCATTACACTTTGGGGTTTCTATCTCTTAACCAGAAATTAGATGATGGTTTTCACTTGACCATGAAACCCTTAAATAAAATCATATATATCATTGAGATATAATCTTCATCTAAAATGAACTTTAGTCTTAATTCACAATAGGCTAAGACTAGAGAAGGTTAAAGGAAAACTTCCAACAAATGCGATAATTTTTTGTACTTATAGAAGTTTTTTACTTAAGAAATGTCTCGAAATATTTTATTTTGAAAATAGAAAAGAAATAGTCAGCCAAAGAGCATGGTTTTGATTTTTAAATCTTTAGTTGCTTTAATACCAAAATGGAAATAGAGGAAAAAAATTGAAGCATCTTATCCTCATCGGTTGTAAAATGGTGGATGATAAACCTTTAAATTATTTTGAAAAATAAGTTAATCATAAATTAAAGAAATTTATTACTATAATTGGTTGTTTTACATAAATTCTTTTACTTAATTGAACTATTTTTCAAAGGTCATAATTTCAACCATTTACAATGAAATACTTATTTTATATTTTCTTTTGAAAACATTAAAATATTTTGAAGATTATAATTTAAAATCACTATAATCTATTCTCTCATAATCTAAATGTTTATTGAGTTTTTGAAATACAAAATATGCTTTATTTGAGAAACTTTCAAAACCTCAATCTTGAGTCTATCAATTAAGAGAAATTCATTTGGATTTTCTCTGATGAATTAATTTTTATTTGATTAATGAAAGTAATTTTCAAAAGATAAATCAGATAATTTGATTGAACTTCAACATAAATGATTTTTCTGATAAATTATAGTTTTATCATTTTTAAAAATGTTAATGAACTTCAAATATCTATTTTCTTTTATAATATTTATTCTTGATAAAAGCTCATCAGTTAAAATTGCTTAAAAGAAAAAAAATGAGAGAAAAGAAATGAAATAATCACCAATAAACAATAAATATAAACCTAGATTATCTTTTGAATACAAAATACAATTTCAATATTAAAAATTTACGAAAAATTAACCTAAGGAAAAGAAAAAATATCTTATCACATCTGTAAATAAGATGCCATTAAGAATAAAGCCATGGAAATGAATAAATTTATCAAAATTGAAAACAAAAAAATCTCACATCCTTTCCCTTTTGACTCGATCTAGACTTTGATATAATAATTAATAGTAATAGTATATTTAAATAATCAGATCATCTTTTTGCCTAGATGATGATCTTATAAGGTTTCTAGAAACTAGTAAAGCTTGAGAAAAGTTTCTAGTATAAACCCATTTGTGAAACCTTTTTTTCAACCACCTCTAAAGTTAGGACTCTCTTAGAAGACATTCAAAATTTGATTCTAAAGTGAAAAGTATGGAGCTCTTGAAGATATCGGTCAATGATGAAGATTCAAATGAATCCTCATAAAAATATCTTGATCAAGTAATATTGAAAAGTTCAAAACCTTTTTCAAGAATTATAAGATCCTCATCCTCTCTTGATATCCAAAAACTTTCTTTTCGAAAAAAATTTGGAAAAAATATTATTAAAAACCACTCTCGATTTATTATTTGAGGAAGATACTCATTTCTTGAAAATTCTATGATGGAGATTCAGAATGGAATATTGATGGACTTTAACATCAAATCATTCATACCTTCATAATACTTATGTTTCTTCTTTTGTTCAATCTAGACATCAAGCAAAACCTCATGTATCATATCATTTTAAGATTCTCTGAACTCAGGATGGTGGGATAATTTCTCCTTGTTCCTCAAGGAAGACCTCCTTAGCAAAATTGACTTAAGTACTAAGAATCTTCCAGAATAGCAAAAACCTTAATGTTCAGTCTATAATCTTCTCCAAACAATTATAGATCATTTTGGATCCATTGGAGATCAAGGAGAAAAAATTCCTTACTCCAAAATTAAGATGTCCATCCTTAACCCATTTTTTGATGGTACAAGGATATTTCTAGCAGCGCGACACTTTATGATGCCAATAGCCTTCCTTTGGAAGCAAAATTCATTGAAGGCCTTCAATCTATTTCTTGAAAAGGTTAAGGTTTCTCTTCACCTCTCTGATGGAACCATCCATATGAAACATATGGAAACCTTATTTGCATGTATTAAAATAGGTTTAGCAATGCTTGATCTTAAATTAAAGATCAAATGAAAGAGACATTACTTGGATGCGACAGCGTGAGCAATTCACATGATCTCAAGTCCTTTATCTTATAAATAAGGGAAAAATCGAAAAACTATTTTCTAAAACATGAAAAATCACATCATAAAATGTGAAAAAATTCATACAAACACAGCTCTCTCATCCCTGGTTTTAAAACCAAAGAGATAAGAGAAATAAAATGTTACAAATGTGGTATAGGTCATTATGTAGATGCATTCAAGAAGTTAAATGAACTTTAGATTGGGAAGGGTTAAAACAAACCACGATGAAAATTCTTACATCCTCGATTAGAGAGAATCGAAGAAGAGAAGAACATATTTCATCTTCATCCTCATCAGTTAAAAATTTGATAAATCTATTGCAACTCCAGCGATAGATTATTATAAAAAATAATAAATATGATGTATACGCTCACCCAAGGCAAAAGGACCAATTAATTAAACTTTTAGCACAAGTTGAAGATGATTCAACTCGTGATAAAATTATCGATCTTCTTAATGATAAGAAGAAAGATATTAGAAAAATTTAATTACAAGCCTCTATATACTCCTTATGGAAGTATTTAAGAAAATCGAGCAGTTCATCATCTTCTAATTGATCTGAGCTGATTAAATAGAAAGGCGACAAAGATAAATGAATGGTTGGATCTTGAAATTAATCAGATGTAATTCATTTGAAAATATAAAGGGATTCTAATTAGAAATTTCTTACAAAATGAAAAATATGAATGGAATTTCCATTAAATTAATTATAAAAATAATAAATTTATTTTACCAAATTTCTTTCTAGTTGATAGCAGCGATTTAAATTGTATACAAGAATAATTTCTTCTTAAATATTTTGAAAAACTTGATTAAAGCGTGAATGAGTCTTTACAAATTAAGTATAATTATCATCATGTTATAAGATGATATTTATAAAATGCCTTTTATTTTAGTCAAAATTTAACAACACATTATTTTGGGAACTCCTTTCTTCTTAAAATAATGCTATCACTAATTGATGATCTTTAGTGTTTTCTTTGGGATAAATAAATTACATTCTTTATCACCAATCCTAAAAAAAATTATCATAAATGAAATGAATAGGCTTAATAATAGTATGCATATAAATTATTTACAAGAAGAAATTCTAGTTTAACTATTAAACAATAAATTTCTTCCCAAAATAAAAGCAAAATTCAAAATTGCCACCAAGAATTCCAAAAGAAAAGTGTGGTGACAACCAATTGCTTTACGGGAAGAAAGACTCATGTAGTAGATCTCTGTGATAATTTCAAATGAGACATTCCATAAGGCTCATCCTTGTCGATGATGAACACCTCTTGCTTTATGCAAAGAAGAGATTGGATTTATTAAAAGAAAGGAATAATTTGGCAATCCTACTCCCTTGGGTATCATTCAATGTTATGAATTGCAAAAAAGGAAAGAGGAGACCTTGTAATTAATTACAAGCGCTAAACAAAGTTTAAAATGGATCGATATCAATTCTTAATAAAAGGGTTATTAAATAGATTGCATAATGCAAAATATTTTCCAAATTTTATTTAAAATCGAATATTGGCAAATCAGATAAAAGAATCATATCTATAAAGCATTTATGGTGCCCTTTGGACATTACAGATGGAATGTAATGCCCTTTGGTTTAAAAAATGCACCTTACGTTGACATATCATGAATAATATATTTAAAGATTATTTTAAATATATTTTAGCCTATATTGATGATGTTATGTTCAAAACAATATTGTGAACACTTCAACCATAAAAATATTTAAATGATTAATTTTAAAAAATGAATTAGTTATTTTAGAGCCAAAAATCAAATTATTTCAAACTGAAATAAGATTTTTAGGCCTTAATTATCCAATGCTTCTATTATACCAATTAATAGAAGTATTGAATTTACTAAAAAAATATCCTGATATCATTTTAGAAAAAAACTAGCTACAACGGTTCTTAGGAGCTCTCAATTATGTAGCTAATTTCTATCAAAATTTTGCCAAAGATGCAGCCCCACTCTTTGATAGATTAAAAAAGAATCCCTCACCATGGTTACTCATACCATGGCAGTATGCAAAATTAAAGAAAGGGTTCAAAACCGTCCCTATCTTAATCTTACAAACCCTACTAATTTCAAAATTGTTGAAATAGATGTCTCTGATATGGTTTATGGAGGTATCCTAAAGCAGCGTAAGAATTCTAAAGAAGAATTAGTTCGCTTTGTTTCTAGTAAATGGAATCCTACGCAGCAAAAATATTCCATTATCAAAAAAGAAATGCTTTCTGTGATTAAATGCATCTCAAAATTCCAAGATGATTTACTTAATCGCATTTTCTCATTTTTGTTCCTCGGTCAAATACATCATTGAACAAGATGTAAAAATTTAGTTTCAAAATAAAATTTGCATCATGGCAACTCTCTCTTTTATTTTATTGAATTCATTAAAGGTAATGAAAATTCTCTTCGACTTTCCGTGAATTCTTGCGAGGGTCAGGGTGGATCACCCGCATGGAAGAATGACTCTAGAGGAAGTCTTTCTTTTAGGAGGTCGTGATGGTCTAATAAAAATATTTGGTCAATTCAATAATTGGCATGATCAATTTGCAAACTTATCTTTATGGTACTTCCTCTTCTATTGAAAAGGTGAACCTTAAAAACTGCACCTCACAAAGATGTCATTACACAGAATTTTATTTCTCTAAAGAAATAAAAAGAATATTATTGAAATTAATCCCTCAATTATTCAATAAATAATAGCCTTATTTGAAAGATATTTGAAACAATCCTTTCCCATTTGAATCTAATCTCTCAGAAAATTATGAAAAAATCTTAATACAATTAAAATGTATTGAGATTAATCATGTTGATTAGATGAACAATACAATTTTGTATAGCAATGCATTATACAGATCTTTCATGTGAATGAATTCTCCATTCAGAGAAAAATGTATTCTTAACCTCTCTAATTCTTATAAAATTGGCATAAATTATTGGTGGTATGTGCAAATGATGAAGGCCTTCTTCCTTCTAATGACAAAGCGAAGGCATTCATGGATGTTCATAATGAACAAGATATTATCAACAAAGAACTTCCGCATGGTTCTTCTTGATGGTGGAACTATTTTGAAGATTAAATATTCTTCGGATCAATCAAAGAGTCTTGATTGGATGGAAGCTACCCCAAAATGATTAATCCCAAAAAATGATTCAAGGATAAATCTTGCTCATTTCTTCACATTGCCAAATCCATGGATTTGGGCTGAATTATACTTGGAAAGGACCCTTCAATCGTCCCAAGACAATTTTACTAAAATGGTGGAATTTAATCATTGAGGATAAGCTCAAGCAAATTAAAGCCATTATTAAAGCTTATTCTGAATTGATCCCTCAAAAACTATTTTGATGTTGAGAGGTACTACAAGCATCGTTATCCTCATGAGAGAGATTCAACAAGGTCTCAAAAAATCTATAATCAATCTGTTTAATCACCCTGCTTACTGACGATGGAGTCTTACGGCGTTAGCATCAAGGAGAAACTTAAATTCATAAAATCCCACCGGAAGAAATAATTGTTACTTTCCAAAGTGAACATCTTCACCGAAGAGAACCTACTTTTACATAAAGTGGGTCACTAAAGAATAATTGCTTCTTTCAAAGTAGCCATCTTATCATATTTTGTACCTTTGCTTATTCTAAAAAAAGTATCTTTTGTTAATAATAGCTTTGCTTAACGAGTTCTATTTAATATCTTGTTTAACTTCAACATTTCTCTTTGTTTAATAATTGTACCTTTGCTCAAGCAAAGTCTCATGTTCCCTCCTTTGAGGCTCACAAATATTATGTGCTCGTGCTTCGTTTTCCTTCTCTTCTTCTCTTTCTCCTCTTGTCTCCTTAGTTCTCATCACCTCTTGTCATCATGAGTACTTTTTAATCTTTAATAAATAAGTGTTTTATATATCATTGTGCTTTATTTGGTTCAAAATTTGTTTTTCATTTTTGGTTCTGATCATCTTTTTGATATCTCTATATTAGAAATAGGATAATCATTTAGATTTGTGGTTATTTTTTCCATATTCTCATTTAATCTCTGGAGGATAAGATGAAAATGTTGATTTTTTTGTTGTATTTCACCATGCTTTGGATAAACCATTTGTTCTTCCTCCATGGCTTTATCATTCTCTAAATGGCCATCCATTTGTTGCTTGATAGGTGATAAGTCTTGTTTATGAGGATAATTCTCGGTAGAGGTTTATATTTCTCTTTATAATGGCCAAATCTTTGTGAGGCTTGAAAGGGTTGTAAGTCCTATTTTTGTTGGAAGGAAGATAATTCTCTAATGGAGGTTTTATACTTAGTTTGTTCTTTGTGGTGATTTTTTCAAATTCTCGCATCATCTTCCTCTCCCTTTTCCCCATTTTTTGGTAATATGGCTTCTACTTCTTTTAAAAACTTCTAATCTAACGATTAGGAGAAATAATAATTTAATCAAGAACTCATGGAAAGTTCCCTTGAAAGAAGAAGACCTAATAGATGGTTTCTCCCAAATTGATAAAACTATCATTTATCAATTTGGAACTTGATGTGATGTTGAAGTTATTCAAAAATATCATTACACTTCTAGATTTCTATGATACTCAAGATTAGATATGGTTTACAGAACCTGATTGCCTAAATAAAATCATATATCATCCTAAGAGAAAATCAATCTCATATGAATGAACTTTGTCTTATGAGCTACAATAGGTTCTGACTAGAGGTGTTACAGGAATACTTCCAACCAAAGTATGACTTTCTTGTAAGTTTTACTTGAATGTCTCGAAATAAATGATTTTATATTTTGAAAGAGAAAGAAATAGTCAAGCAAGGCAACTATTCCTTTTTGTCACATGGTTTTGTAGTTCTATGCTATTCTGCTCAAGTTACTATTTTAACACAAAAATGGTAATGAGCAAGGAAAAATAATTGAAGCATCTTATCCTCCATCGATTGTTAAAATGGTGGATGATAAACCTTTAATTAGCGACTTAAAAATAAGTTGATCCACAAATTTTAAAGAATTTATTCTTGTAATTAATAACTTAATTATAGTAATAGTATATCAAATAATCCATCATCTTTTTTTCAAGTCTAAAATCGAGATCTTAAACAAAAGGTTTACAGAAACTAGCAAAGCTTGGAAAATTCAACTAGTATAAACTCATTTGTGAAACCTTTATCCAACTACCTCTAGCGGCTCTTAAGTTGGACCCTAAGACAGATTTGATTCTAAATTTAGTGAAAAAACTTTAATATCTGATGAAGATTCAAATGAATCCCAAATTGATCTTGATTCAAAATATTGAAAAGTTCAAAACCTTTTCAAGAATTCCTCATCCTCCTTTTTTATATCCAAAACTTTCTTATCAAGAAAATTTGGAAAACATTATTATAAAAAAACTCCTCGATTTATTATTTGAGGAAGACCTCATTTAGGAAAATTCTATGATGGAGATTCATGAATGGAATATTGATGGAATTTCAACATCAAATCATTCCTTCATCAATGTATGTTTTACTGCCATCAAAAGAAAACCTCATATTATCTTCAGCCATCATTTTCAAGATTCTTTGGAACTCTAAGGATGGTGGGATAATTTTCTCAAGGAAGACCTCCTTCTTAGCAAAATGCTGGATCTTCCAAAAGAACATCAAAAACCTAATGAAAATTTGGTCTATAATCTTCTCCAAACAATTATAGATCATTTTGTTGGATACATTGGAGATCAAGGAGAAAAAACTTGCTTCTTACTCCAAAAATTAAGATGTCCATGCTTAACCCATTTTCGATGGTACAAAGATATATTTCTAGCATGCATCATGACACTTTATGATGCATAGCCTTCATAAAGCAAAAATTCATTGAAGGCCTTCCAATCTATTTATTTGGTTAAGGTTTCTCTTTCTACGATGGAACCATCCCATATGAAACATATGGAAACCTTATTTAATATTGGTCTAAAATGCTCACGATCTTAAATTAAAGATCAAATGAGAAAGAGAACATCTACTTGAGCACAAAAGCAAGACGAGCAATTCAAGTAACCCTCTGTCTATCTTCAAAACACAAGAAAACACATACTATTTTTCCTAAACATAAAAAATCATGTCATAAAATGTGACAAATTCATGAAACACACTCTTGTCCCTCTAGTTCTAAAACCAAAGAGGCAAGAGAAATAAAATGTTACAAATGTGTATAGTCATTATGCTAACAAATGCATCGAAGAAATTAAATGAACTTATTGTGAAGAAGGGTTAAAACAAACCACAGAAAATTCACATCTCGATTAAGAAAAGCGAAGAAGAAGATCATATTTCATCCTCATCATGATTGATAATCGATAGATCTTTTTGCAAAATCACATAGATTATTATAAAAATATAGTCTATATCTCACCCCACAAAAAAAGACCAATTAATTAAACTTCAGAGTTGAAAATGATTCAACTTTTATAAAATTATCGATCTTCTTAATGATAAGAAGAAAGATAAACTAGAAAATTTTAATTACAAGCCTCTTATATACTCCTTATCGAAAGAATTTAAGAAAAAATATGAGTCAAGTTTATCATCTTCTAATTCAGCTTATTTAGCAGAGCTAAAAATTGAATTAAAGAAACTAAAATTAGAAGTTCAAATTAAAGCGAGCAAAACAAATGAATGGTTCTAATGGATCTTGAAATTAATCGAAGGCCTTAATTCATTTGAAAATAAATCTAATCAAGGAAGTTTCTTACAAAAAAAAAAATATGAATGTATTTCCATTAAATTAATTATAAATAAAAATTTATTTTACCAAATCTAACTTTTAGTTGATGGTGATTTAAATTGTATACATGAAGGAATATTCCTTCTAAATATTTTGAAAAAAATAAGCGTTAAAGGCACTGAATCTTTACAAATTAAGTATAAATTATCATCATGTGTCAAGATGATATTTGTATTCAAATGCCTTTTATTTTAGTCAAAATTTGACACAACACATTATTTTGGGAACTCCTTTTCTTCTTAAAATAATATCACTAGAATTGATTTTTTAGTTTATTCAATGTTGATTTTTTTTTAGTAAAAATTATCTTTGAAGGACCAATATTGAAAGGGTCCTTTAGTATAATATTCATAAATATATTTTTGAAGAAATGAGCAATAGTCCTTGAATTATTTTTTAATTAAAATACATCTTTGGATTTTGATAGAAATACATAATTAGAGCTCTAAATTTGAATTTTGAAAATGATATCATTTGTTAGAATTATTCTTCTAGATTTGATATAATAAAAAGCATTGATATATTAAATAAAATCTTATTTCAATTTGAAATAATTTGATTTTTGGCTCAGAAATTACTAACCCATTTTTTATAATTAACAATTTAAATATTTTTAGATGGTTGAAATGTTCGTTTATTATTTGACCATCTAATGGATCTTTAATGCAAGATGCCCAACTAAGGAGGTACAAGAGGAGAATAGAGAGAAGAAAGAGAAGAAAAAGCACTATCTATCTAATACAAAGATGAGCCTCCTTATGGTGGAGGCAAAGAGACTTAGAGGTTAGCAAAGGTACAATTATTAAACAAAAGAGAAACATAAGTTAGAACCTAAGCAATGGTATAATTATTAGATAGAATTATCATAATGTTCTTTTAAAGTACTATTTTGGTTGAGGGCCCACTTTATGAGTTGTAAAGTAGGTTCTTTCTTTATAAGATGAGGCTACTTTTGGAAAGTAAATTTAAATGGGCCACTTTTATGTAAAGTTGATTAAATGGAGATGATGATTACTGGAATAGATTATTTCTTTAAATTGATTTGCTTTATGAATCTAAGTTTCTCAATGGATTCCATGTTGGCCATTAGAAGACTCGCTCGTTAAAAAATGGTGATGAAACACCTCTTGAGTTGATTTTCATAGATTTTTTTGAGGCGTTCATGTTGGCTTCTCATGAGGATAACATCTTTTGATACTTTGTAGTACTCATCTCGATAGCTCAAAATCCGTAGAATTTTGAGGGATCGTTAATTCAGAATAATCTTTAATAATGTCTTTAATTTGCTTGAGCTTATCCTCAATGCTAATTGAATTCTACCATTTTAGTAAAATTGTCTTTGAAGGACCAGCTGATTAAATGTTTCCTTCCCGAGAATAACATTCCAGCTCTAGATCCATGGAATTGGCATCATGAAGAAATGAGCAAGATTTTTGCCCTTGATCATTCTTAGGATTAATAGCTCTCATTTTGGGGCAACTTCATTCATTAAAAACTTCTTTGATTGGATCGGAAGAATATTTAATTTTGCTCCAAAATAGTTCCATCAAGAACCATCTGATTTCTTTGTTGATAATATCTTTGTTCATGATGAACATCCATGAATACCTTGCATTTGGAAGGAAGAATTTCATCATACATACATAACACCAATAATTTATGCTAATTTTATCGTAAATTGTGGAGGATAAAATATATTTTTCTCTTGGAATGGAGTAAATTCATTCACTTTGATGAAAGAATTTTTGTATAGCATTTGCTTTTCTCTGAGTAAAATTCGTTTGATCACGAACATGGTTAATCTCATACACTTTAATTGTATTAGATTTTTTCATAATTCTCTCGAGATTAGATTTAAATGGGAAAATTGTTTCCCAAATATCTTTCAAATAAGGCTCAGATTATTTATTGAATAATCAGGATTAATTTCAATAATATTCTATTTTATTTCTTTTGAGAAATAAAGTTCTTGTCTTGATATCTTTTAGGGATGGTGTTGCTTTTTTGTTCTTGTAACGACATCTTTTAGGGATGGTATTTACTTTTTTTAAAGGTTTCACCCTTTTCAAAAAGTTAAAGTACCATAGATAAGTTTGCAAATTGATCTTCCAATTATTGAATTGAGATCTTTGCCATTAGCGGCCATGGTCGCGACCTCCATGAAAGAAAGACGTCCTCGGTTAGGAGTAGTCATTCTTCCATGTGATCCACCCCATCGTCCAAAAAAATTGTCAATCAGGAAGAGAATTTTCATTTCCTTTAATGAATTTGATGTCTAAATCGAAGATAGAGAGCTGCGATTGCCATGATGCAAAAATTTATTTTGAAACTAAATTTTGACATCTTGTTCAATGATGTATTTGAGAATGTTATCTGAAGGAGAAAACTTGATTAAGTAAATCATCTTGGAATTTTGAGATGCACTTAATCAGCGTTTCTTTTTTGATAATGGAATACTTTTGCTTAGTAATTCCATTTAAATAGCGAACTAATTCTTCTTTAGAATTCTTTTTTGCTTTAGATACCTCCATAGATGAGGCATTTGTTTCAACAATTTTAAAACTAGTAGGGTCCATATTAAGATAAGGTTTTGAACCCTTTCTTTTTTTGTAATGGTATGAGTATCGACCATGATGAGATTATTTTTAATCTGTAAGAGTCATCTTTGGCAAGATTTTGATAAATCGACTACATAATTGAGATCTCTAAGAACCTAGCTTTTTTTCTAAAATGATATCGATTTATTAAATTCAATACTTTTATTAATTATAATAGAAGCATTGGATATATTATGGCTAAAATCTTATTTATTGAAAAAATTTGATTTTTTACCTAATCCATCATTTTTAAAATTAACCATTTAAATATTTTTAGATGGTTGAAGTGTTCATCAATATTATTTGAGAATACAGAACATCATTAATATGACTAAAATATATTTAAAATAATCTTTAAATATATCATTCATGATATCTTTGAAATTTATTGCATTTTTTTAAAGCATTACGCATAATGAAGACTTTCGTATCTTATTTTAAATAGATTCTTGATCTTGATAAATCAAATTTAAAATATTTTTGCATTAAATCTATTTAATAAATCCCTTAGGAATGTCGATCCATTTTAAAACTTTGTTTAGCTTGTAATTAATTACAATCTCTTTCTTTCTTTCATAACGAATCTGATGCAAGAGGTAATTGTTAAATTATTCCTTTTTTAATAATCTCTTCTTTGCAAAATCACAGATAGCTTTTGGGGATTTTAGAAATTTCTTCTTATCATGTATCTTCTTTCCAAAGTTGGGTTGTCTTTAACTTCCTTTTGGAATGTTTGGTAATTGAATTTTCTTTTAATTTTGGAAGAAATTTGTTTAAAGTTAAACTAGCAATTTCTTCTTGTAAATAATTTATATGCATAGACTTATTATTAAGCTATTCATTTCATTTATGATAATTTCTTTAGGATTGGTGATAAATTTCTTTATCCCAAAGAAAATCTTTCTAGTGATAGGCATTATTTTAAGAAGAAAAGTTCCCAAAATAATGTTGTGTAAATTTTGACTAAAAAAAGCATTTGAATATCATCTTGACACACAGATGATACTTAATTTGTAAAGACTCATTTATGGCTGTTTTCAAAATAGAAAATTATTCCTTCTTGTATATAATTTAAATCTATATCAATTGTTAAAATAAATTCTTTATTTATAATTAATTTGATGGAAATATACATTTTTTGGTATATTGCCTTTTGAATATTTTGTAAAAAACTTGGTTCTTGAGAATAAACTTCTATATTTTCAAAGAATTGAAATGATAATTTCAAGATCCAAGCGACACCATTTATTTCTTTCTTTAATTTTAGTTTCTTTAATTCTTTTGCTCTAAAATGAATGATGAACTTGCCTAAATACTTATAAAGTATATAGGAGGCTTGTAATTAAATTTTTTCTAGTTTATCTTTTCTTATCATTAAGAAGATTGATAATTTTATCGTTGAATCACTTGTGCATTTAATTAAGTTTTGCTGTTATCATATTTATTATATTTTATAATAATCTATGTTGATAGGACTTCTAGATTTATCGATTTATCGAGAATCGATGAAGGATGATGAATATATGTTCTTCTTCTTCCATTCTCATCGAAGGATGTAAGTAAAATTTTCGAGTTTGTTTTAACTTCATCAATCAAGTTCATTTAACTTCTTCTTAATACATTATTTATAATGACGACCACATTTGTAACATTTTATTTCTCTTATCTCTTTGGTTTTAGAACCAGAGGGACGAGAGTGCTTGTATTTGTGCGTGAATTTGTCATGTTTTTTATGACATGATTTTTCACGTTTAGGAAAAATAGTATTTCGTTCTTTTCCCTTGTGTTTAGAAGATAAAGGACATACCTGAGGGTCATAGTTAAATTGCTCATAGAATTTGCCAAGCTGTTTGCGCTCAAGTAGACGTTCTCTTTTCATTTGATCTTTTAATTTAAGATCAGAGAAGATTCTAGACTTTTAATACATGCGAAATAAGGTTTCCATATGTTAGTTTCATATGGGATGGTTCCATCGCATAGAAAGAAACTTAACCTTTCAAATAGATTGGGAAGGCCTTCAATGAATTTTTTGCTTCCTGAAGGCTATTGGCATCATAAAGTGTCATCGCTAGAAATATATCCTTGTACCAAATGGGTTAAGGATGGACATCTTAATTTTGGAGTAAGGAGCTTTTTCTCCTTGATCTCAATGGATCCAAAAAAAATGATTTGTTTGGAGAAGATTATAGAAATTTTCATTAGGTTTTTGCTATTCTTTTGGAAGATCCTTAGTACTTAAGTCAATTTCTCTAAGGAGGTCTTCCCTTTGAGGAATAGTGAGAAAATTATCCCACCATCCTTTCAGAGTTCTAGAGAATCCTGAAATGATGGCTCGAGCGATAATATGAGATTTTGCTTGATGTCTTGATTGAACATCAGTAGCAAACATAAGCATTCGATGAAGGGTATGAATGATTTGATGTTGAAAGTCCATCAATATTCCATTCATATAAATCTCCATCATAGAATTTCTGAAATGAGTATCTTCCTCAAATAATAAATCTGGTTTTATAATAATGTTTTTTAAATTTTTCTTTGGATAAGAAAGTTTTGGATATCAAGGAGGATGAGGATCTTGTAATTCTTGAAAAAGGTTTTGAACTTTTCAATATTACATGATTGATCGATATCGATTTAGATTGAGGATTCATTTGAATCTTCATCCGATTGGTGATATCTTCAAGAGCTCTACATACTTTTCACTTAAATTTAGAATCAAATTGAATGTCTTGGAAGAGGGTCTAACAAAGATTTAGGAGGTGGATAAAAGGTTTCACAAATGGGTTTATACTAGTAGAAGCTTTCTCAAAGCTTTGTAGTTTTGAGTAGAAACCTTTTGTTTAAGCATCGATCGATTTTAGACTCTAGGCTAAAAGATGAACAATGATTATTTGAAGTATCTTATTACTATAATTAAGTTGTTTAATTATAATAAATTCCTTTAGAATTTGTGGATCGAAACTTATTTTTCTGAAGGCCACTAATTCTAAAGGTTTATCATCCACCATTTTTACAATTGATGGAGGATAAGATGCTTTAATTATTTTTCCTTGCTCTGTTTGCCATTTTGTGGTAGTTAAAATAGCAACTTGAGCAGATTGAGCATAGTAATTGCAAAACATGCGAAAGAAGGAATAGTTGCCTTGGCTTGACTATTTCTTTCTCTCATTTTCTCAAAATATAAATTATTTATTTTGAGATGTTGGTATTAAGAAGTAAAACGTCTATACCAAGTACAAAAATTATCATACTTTGGTTGGAAGTATTCC
Source organism: Cymbidium sinense (assembly GCA_021442155.1). Classification (NCBI taxonomy): domain Eukaryota; kingdom Viridiplantae; phylum Streptophyta; class Magnoliopsida; order Asparagales; family Orchidaceae; genus Cymbidium; species Cymbidium sinense. Next base: position 48,633 of record JAKCPB010001445.1, on the reverse strand, counting down.
TTCAGAACAACCTCTCTAGTCTTAGAACCTATTGTGTAGCTCATTAAGACTAAAGTTCATTTAGATGGAGTGGATTGATTTTCTCTCACTGGATGATATATGGTTTTATTTAGGTGAAGGGCCTCGCCGATGGTTTGAGGAGTGTGAACCATCCGATCTAGACTTCTCGAGGTTTGAAGGGATAGAAACCCAGGAAGTGTGATGCATCGATGAGGGTTGAATCGACTTCAACATCTCCATGTTTGAATTATCGATATCTTGATTAATGGAAGGTCTTGGTGCCATGCAGATGGTATAGTCCATGAGTGAAATCATTCCATTTAATCACTTTAGTAGCAATATGGGATCTTGCTTATTTTTCGAGTAGTTGTTAGTTGAATACTTTTGAACTCTAGGATTTAGAGTATTTAAAACTTCAAAATGAATTCTAAAATTGAGCAATAGTTTGAGGAAAATCATAACCATAAAGAAATGTAATTTTAGAGCTTCAAAGATTTATATCGAAGAGATAAACTTCAGGGAAAGGTGTTGAAATAGACTGGTCCATGACATAGGCTAGTCTCTACAACACTCATTAGGGATTGAGCCCAGTGAAGGCATCTGCCATCTCTTAGGCTTGCTAAAATAGAAGCATTTAGACCTTTAAGGGTTAAAAGTTTGAATGCTATCTATCATCCATATGAATATATTTAAAATCTTGCATATATATTTATGCATATTTTCAAATTTAGGGTTTTATCCATTTGATCTACGATAATGGTTGTTCTATTTTCAGAAGATTTTCCTTAAAATCAAAGTTCCAAATTGATAAATGATAGTTTTATCAATCTTGGGAGAACCATCTATTTAGGTCTTCGCTTCAGAACTCTACCATTTGAGTTCTTGATTAAATTATTATTTCTCCTAATCGTTAGATTAGAAGTTACTAAGAAGTAGAAGCCATATAACCAAAGGGAAAAAGAGAGAGGAAGATGATGTGAGAATTTGAAACAAATCCCACATGGGATAAAACAAACTAAGTATAAAACTCCATTAGAATTATCTTTCAGTAAAAAATAGGACTTACAACCTTTCAAGCCTCATGCAGGATTTGCCATTTGTGATGAAGCGGAATATAAACCTCTAGAGAATTATCAGACATACAAAATGACTTTTTATCAAGCTTCACGCAATAGGGATGGCCATTTACGATGAAGATGGGATAAAGCCATGGGAGAAATGAACAAAGTACTAGTTCATCCAGAGCGTGGTGATATATAACAAAAAATCTCTAACATCCTTACCCTTCCTAGGGATTTATCCCATCATGGCTCTAACACCAGACTTACACCAGGATATAGAAAATAATTATTTATTAAAACCTAAAAATAACTTACACGATGTCTATAGGATGGAAGCAAGAAGAACTAGCGAGAGTACAAGAGGATAATAGAAGAGAAGAGGAGAAGGAAAATTGAGCACACACACATAATACATGAGCTCCTTATATAGAGGTGGAGGCACAATAGAGACTTTGCTTAGAAGAAAAGGTACAATTATTAAACAAAAGAGAAACATTGCTTAGAAGTTAAGCAACGATATAATTATTAAATAGAAACTTTGCTGTTAAGCAAAGTTACTATTTAAATAAAAGATACTTACTTTGAGTAAGCAAAGGTGAATATTATAAGATGGCTACTTTTGGAAAGTAGCAATTATTTCTTTGGTGGACCCACTTTATGTAAAGTAGGTTCCTTCGGTGAAGATAAGCACTACTTTTGGAAAGTAGCAATTATTTCTTCAGTGGTACTTTATGAATTTAAGTTTCTCAGTGATTCCACGATAATCGTGAAGACTACCATATGATATAAATAGGGTGATTAAACATGGCGGTTGATTTTAGATTTTTTTGAGACGTTCCTTATGTTGAATCTCGGTCTCATGAGGATAACATCTTTTGATGCTTTGTAGTACCTCGTCTATTGATAGCTCAAAATCTGTAGTTTTTGAGGGATCGTTAATTCAGAATAAGCTTTAATAATGGCTTTAATTTGCTTGAGCTTATCTCAATGTTGATTGAATTCACCATTTTAGTAAAATTGTCTTTGAAGGACCAACTGATTGAAGGGTCCTTTCCAAGTATAACGTTCATCAAATCCATGGGATTTGGAAAATGAGCGATGTCCTTGAATCATTTTTTGGATTAATAGCCCTCATTTTGGGGGCAGCTTCCATCCAATCATTGAAGACTTCTTTGATTGGATCTGGAAGAATATTTAATTCTACTCCAAAATAGTTCCACCATCTGAAGAACCATGCTAGAAGTTTTTTATTGATAATATCTTTGTTCAATATGAACATCCATGAATGCCTTCATTTATCATTGAGAAGGAAGAAGACCTTCATCATATACACATAGCACCAATAATTTATGCCAATTTTGTACTATAAATTAGTGGAGGATAAGAATACATTTTTCTCTTGGAATGGAGTTAGACCCCATTCACTTTGATGAAAGATCTTTTGTATAATGCATTTTCTATACAAAATTGTATGGTTCGAACATGATTAATCTCAATACACTTTAATTGTATTAAGATTTTTTTCATAATTTTCTCTTGAGAGATTAGATTCAAATGGGAAAGGATTGTTTCCCAAATATCTTTCAAATCATTATTTATTGAATAATGAGGATTAATTTCAATAATATTCTATTTCTTTAGAGAAATAAATAGGTTCTTGTACAACGACATCTTTTAGGGATGGTGTTGCTTTTTAGAGGGTTCACCCTTTTCAATAGTTGAAGAGGAAGTACCATAAAGATAAGTTTAAAATCGATCATGAATTGAATTGGGATCTTTGCCATTAGAGTGCCATGGCCGACCTCCGAAAGACGACTTTGGGTTAGTAGTCATTCTTCCATGCGGGGTGATCCACGATCGTCTACAAGAATTCACAGTTGAAAATCGAAGAATTTTCATTACCTTTAATGAATTGATGTCAAAATCGAAATAGAGATCGATTGCCATGATGCAAAATTTGTCTTGAAACTAAATTTTGACATCTTGTTCAATGATGTATTTGGTAGACAATCAAGGAGAAAATCTGATTAAATAAATCATCTTGGAATTTTGAGATGCACTTAATCACGAAAGCATTTCTTTTGATAATGGAATACTTTTCTTTGAGTAGGATTCCATTTACGAAATAGCAATTCTTCTTTAGAATTCTTTTGCTGCTTTAGGATACCTCCATAGCCCTTATCAGGCATCTCAATAATTTTGAAACTAGTGTCCCAAGATTAAAGGCAGGAAGGTTTTGAACCCTTTCTTTAATTTTGTCTTGCATATATGAGTATCGAATGGTGGGGATTATTTTTTAATTTGTGAAAGAGTGGGGCTGCATCTTTGACAAGATTTTGATAGAAATCAACTACATAATTGAGAGCTCCTAAGAATGTTGTTTTTTATCTAAAATGATATCAATTTGTTAGCAAATTCATATATTAATTGGTATAATAGAAGCATTGGATATATTATGGCTAAAATCTTATTTCAATTTGAAAATATTTTTTTCTAAAATCTAATACATTTTTAAAATTAACCATTTAAATGTTTTTAGATGGTTGAAATGTTATCTATTTTGAGAACAAGAACATCATCTATAGACTAAAATATATATAAAATAATCTTTAAATATATTATTCATGATATCTTGAAATTGAAGGTGCATTTTTTTTAAACCAAAGGGCATTACGTTCCATTAATGTCCAAAACATAAATCTTATTTTATAGCGATCGATTCATCTTCCAATATCTTAATTTTAAATCATATAGAAAATATTTTTTTCATTATCAATCTATTTAATAAATCCTTTTTATCATGAGTTGAATCATCTTCAACTTTTAAAAGTTTAATTAGTGGTCTTTATGCGTGGGTGATCTGTCATATTTATTATATTTTTATAATAATCTATCTGTGATTTGATTAGATTTATCAGTTATCAATCGATGATGAAGATGAAATATGTTCTTCTTCTTTTCGATTCTTTTTCATCGAGGATGTAGCGAAATTTTCATGGGTTTAACCTTCAATCTAAAGTTCATTTAACTTCTTGATGGTGCATGTTCGTAATGACACATGACATTTGTAACATTTTATTTCTCTTGTCTCTTTGGTTTTAAAAGAAGAGGGACGAGAGTGCTTATGTTTGTGCGTGAATTTATCACATTTTTTTTGACGTGATTTTTCACGTTTAGGAAAAATAGTTTTCATGTTTTTCCCTTGTGTTTATAAGATAAAGGATGTACCTGAGGATCACAGTTGAATTGCTCACAGAATTTGCCAAGCTATTTTGCTTAGTGACGTTCTATTTTCATTTGATCTTTTAATTTAAGATCGAGATTCTTAAACCGGTTTTAATACATGCAAATAAGATTTTCATATGTAAGGGTTTCATATGGGATGGTTCCATTGTAAAGAACCTTAACCTTTTAAATAGATTAGGAAGGCCTTGATGAATTTTGCTTCCTGAAGGCTATTGGCATCATAATGTCGCATCTAGAATATATCCCAAAATGGGTTAAGGATGGCATCTTAATTTCAGAGTAATTTTTTCTCCTTGATCTAATGGATCCAAAATGATCTATAATTGTTTGGAGAAGATTATTTTTCATTATTTTTTTTATTCTTTTGGAAGATCCTTGTACTTAAATCAATTTCTGAGGTCTTCCTTTGAGGAACATGAAAATTATCCACCATCCTTTAAGTTCGGAGAATGAAATGATGGCTGGCACAATATGAGGTTTTGCTTGATGTCTAGATTGAACAACATAAAACATAAGCATTCGATGAAGGGTATGAATGATTTGATGTTCAAAAGTCCATCAATATTCCATTCATATAGAGAATCTCCATCATAGGAATTTCCTATGAAATGAGTATCTTCCTCAAATAATAAATCAGGAGGTGTTGGTTTTTTATAATAATGTTTTTCTAAATTTTTCTTGGGATAATAAAGTATTTGGATATCAAAAGGAGGATGAGGATATTATAATTCTTGAAAAAGATTTTGAAAATTTTCAATATTACTTGGTTTATCAGTATTAGTTTCGGTTGAGGATTCATTTGAATTTTCATCCCATTTACTGATATCTTCAAGAGCTCACATACTTTTCACTTAGAATCAAATTCTAATGTCTTGAGAAGAGGGTCCTAACTTAGAGCCATTTAGGAGGTGGTTGGATAAGGTTTAACAAATGGGTTTATACTAGTAGAAGCTTTTCGATTTGCTAGTTTGGGGCTAGAAACCTTTTGTTTAAGCATCGATCAATTTTAGACTCAGGCTAAAGATGATCATGATTATTTATATACTATAATTAAGTTGTTTAATTGATAATAAATTCTTTAAAATTTGTGGATCGTAACTTATTTTTTTAAGCTAATTCTAAAGGTTTACCATCCACCTTTTTTACTACTAATGGAGGAAAAGATGCTTCAATTATTTTTCCTTGCTCTGTTTGCCATTTTTTGGTAGTTAAAATAGCAACTTGAGTAGATTGAGCATAGTAACTGCAAAATCATGCGATGAAAGGAATAGTTTCCTTGGCTTGACTATTTTTTTTCTCTCATTTTCTCAAAATATAAATCATTTATTTTGAGGCGAATGAAGTAAAACTTCTATACCAAGTACAAAATTATCATACTTTGGTTGGAATTATTCCTTGAAAACCTCTCTAGTCTTAGAACCTATTAGTATCATTAAGACTAAAGTTCATGAGATGTAGTGGGAGATTGATTTTTCTCACTAGATGATGATATGATTTTTTATTTAGTGAAGCCTCAGATGGTTAGTGTGTGAACCATCGATCTGACTGAGGTTTGAAGGGATAGAAACCCAGTGTGATGGATCGAACTAACTTATTTATTTGTTATCTACATCTTGATGAATGGAAGGTCTTGAAGATTGTAGATGGTATGGTGAGTGAAAACCTCATTCCATTTAATCACTCTGTTAGTTGCAATATGGGATGCTAACCCATTTGTTTCAATCAGAGTAGTTCGTTTGGCTGGTTGAACAACTTTTTGAATTCTAGGATTTAGAGTATTTAAAACTCAAAAATTAATTCTTAAAATTAGAGCAATGTTTGAGCAAGAAATCACTTGAGTAAATGTAATTTTAGAGCTTCAAAAGGTTTATATCGAAAGAGATAAACTTAGATTGGGAAAGGTGTTGAAATAAAGCGGCATGGCATAAAATTTTCTTACTCATTAATTGAGCCAAGGCATCTCTTAAGCTTGCTAAAATAGAAGCATTTAGACCTTTAAGGGTTAAAGGTTTGAATGCTATCTATATCATCCCTATATGAATATATTTAAAATCTTGCATGTATTTATGCAGATCTTCAAACGTTAGTAGATAAATCATTTTATCCATTTGATCTATAGTAATGGTTTGTCTATTTTCAAGATTTTCCTTAAAATCAAAAGTTCAATTGATAAATGATAATTTTATCAATTTTGGGGAGACCATCTATTTGTCTTCTTCATTCAGAACTCTTCCATTTGAGTTCTTGATTAAATTATTATTTCTCCTAATCGTTAGATTAGAAGTTACTTCAAAAGAAGTAGAAGCCATATTACCAAAAAAAGGGGCAAAAGGGAGAGCCATGATGGGGAGAGCCATATTAATTGTATTAAGATTTTTTTCATAATTTTCTCTTGAGAGATTAGATTCAAATGGGAAAGAATTGTTTCCCAAATATCTTTTTTTAATAAGGCCCATGGATTATTTATTGAATAATCAGAGGGATTAATTTCAATAATATTCTATTTTATTTCTTTAGAGAAATAAACAGGTTCTTGTGCAACAACATCTTTTAGGGATGGTGTTGCAGCTTTTTTAGAGGGTTCACCCTTTTCAACCATAGTTGAAGAGGAAGTACCGTAAAGATGTCTTTAAATCAATCATGCTAATTGTTGAATTGACCAGATCTTTTCCATTAGAGCGGCCATGGCCGTGACCTCCACAAAAAGAAAGACTTCCTCGGTTAGGAGTGGTCATTCTTCGGTGGTGATCTGATCGTCCACTGCAAGAATTCTTGAAATCGGAAGAGAATTTTCATTACCTTTAATGAATTGATGTCAAAATTGAATCTGAGGTGATTGCCATGATGCAATATTTTGTTTTGAAACTAAATTTTTGACATCTTGTTCAATGATGTATTTGACTAAGGAACAGTCAATACGAAGGAGAAAATGCTGATTAAGTAAATTATCTTAGAATTTTGAGATGCACTTAATCACAGAAAGCATCTCTTTTTTTGATAATGGAATACTTTTGCTGAGTAGGATTCCATTTACCAGAAATAAAGTGGACTAATTCTTCTTTAGAATTCTTTCGCTGCTTTAAGATACCTCCATAGCCCTTGATCAAAAAGTACTTACACGATGATAGTAGACAGGAAGCAGGATCTGCATTGAGGATAAGCTCAAGCAAATTAAAGCCATTATTAAAGCTTATGGCAAACAGAGCAAGGAAAAATAATTGAAGCATCTTATCCTCCATAGGTTTTTGCTGTTCTTTTGGAAGATCCTTAGTTTGGCTGGTTGAACAGCTTTTTGGACTCTTGGATTTAGAGTATTTAAAACTCAAAAATGAATTTTGAAAATTAGAGCAATAGTTTCAGAACCAGGAAATCATTTTATCATTGATGTTCATAATGAACAAAGATAATATCAACAAAGAACTTCCAACATGGTTCTTCAGATGGTGGAACTATTTTGGAGCAAAATTAAATATTCTTCCAGATCTAATCAAAGAAGTCTTAAATGGCGGATGGAAGCCCCCAAAATGAGGGTTAATCCAAAAAAATGATTCAAGGATAAAATCTTGCTCATTTCTTCATGGTGCCAAATCCCATGGATTTGGGTACGTTATACTTGGAAAAGACCCTTCAATCGGTTGGTCCTTCAAAGCCAATTTTACTAAAATGGTGGAATTCAATCAACATTAAGGATAAGCAAATTAAAGCCATTTTTAAAGCTTATTAATGCGATCCTCAAAAAACTATAAATTTTGAGCTATCAGAAGAGGTACTACAAAGCATCAAAGATGTTATCCTCATGAGAGAGATTCAACATAAGACGTCTCAAAAAAATCTGAAAATCAACTCACCAAGGTGTTTAATCTATCCCATCTATGTGATGTGAGTCTTTTGGCCGATGACGTGGAATCCATCGGAGAAACTTAAATTCATAAAGTAGACCCACCATAAGAAATAATTGCTACTTTCCAAAAGTAGCCGCTTATTTTCACCAGCAAGGAACCTGCTTTACATAAAGTGGGTCCCACCAAAAGAAATAATTGCTACTTTCCAAAAGTAGCCATCTTCTAAATTCTGTACCTTTCCTTATCCTCTAAGCAAAGTATCTTTTTTATTTAATAAAGGTAGCTTTGCTTAACAGCAAAGTTTATATTTAATAATTATACCATTGCTTAACTTTTAAGCAATGTTTCTCTTTTATTTAATAATTGCTTCTAAGCAAAGTCTCCTCGTGCCTCCACCTCATATAAGGAGGCTCATGTGTATTATGTTCTTTATTGATTTGTTCCTCATTAAATACATCATTGAACAAGATGTCAAAAATTTAGTTTCAAAACAAATTTTTGCATCATGGCAATTATAGACGTCCTCGGTTAGGAGTAGTCATTCTTCCATGTGGGGTGATCCACCCCTGATCGTCCCTGTTGATGGAGGATAAGATGCATCAATTATTTTTCCTTGCTCTATTTTCCATTTTTTGGTAGTTAAAAGAGCAACTTGAGCAGATTGAGCATAGTAGCGCAAAACAATACTAATGGAATAGTTGCTTTGGCTTGACTATTTCTTTCTCTCATTTTCTTCCAAAAGAACAGCAAAAACATAATGAAAATTCAATCTATAATCTTCTCCAAATAATTATAGATCATTTTGCTGGATCCATTGGAGATCAAGGAGAAAAAACTCGCTCCTAACTCCAAAAATTAAGATGTCCATCCTTAACCCGGTATAGAGGTGGAGGCACAGGAGAGACTTTGCTTAGAAGCAAAGGTACAATTATTAAACAAAAGAGAAACATTGCTTAGAAGTTAAGCAGTATTAAATAGAAACTATTTCATAAGCAAAACTATTATAAAATAAAAAAGATATTTTGTTAGATGTTAAGCAAAGGTACAGAAAGGAACCTACTTTACATAAAGTGGGTCCCACCAAAAGAAATAATTGCTACTTTCCAAAACTAGAAATCTTATAATATTTTGTACCTTGGCTTTAAGCAACATTTCTCTTTATTTATATTGCTTCTAAAACAAAGTCTCTCCTCTGCCTTCTATTAAGGATTGTCTGTTGAAGATTCTCTTTCCCTTCTTTTCTTCTTTATTCTCCTCTTGTACTCTCCTTTATGTATTTTTTGATATCCAAAATCTTTCTTATCCCAAGAAAAATTTGTACTCTTTCAAGCCTCATGCAACAAAGATTTATGGCCATTTAATGAAAGAAATATTCTCTGAGAATTATCCCAGTAGTAGGGTTTAGATTAAAAGGCAGGAAGGTTTGAACCCTTTTAATTCGCACTTGCCATGGTATGTATCGAGACCATGGTGGGGATTTTTAATCTCAAAGTTCTTTGGCAAGATTTTGAAAAAAATTTACATAATTGAGCTCTAAGAGCGTAGTTGATTTTTCTAAAATGATATCGAAATTTGTTAGCAAATTCAATACTTTCTTTTTAATTAGTATAATAGAAGCATTGGATATTTTTAAAATCTTATTTTGGTTTGAAATAATTTGATTTTCTCAAATAACATCAATTTTTAAAGGCGTCGAGGATCACGGTTAATTTATAGAATTCAAGCTATTCATCAAGTAGGCGTTCTCTTTTTTTGATCTTTTAATTTAAGATGATCATATAAAATAATCGATTTTCATACATGCGAAATAAGGTTTCCATATGTTAGGGTTTCATATGGGATGGTCCCATCATAGAAGAAGAAACCTTAACCTTTTCAATAGATTAGAAGGCCTTCAATGAATTTTGGCATCATAAAGTGTCATACGTGCTAGAAATATATCCTTGTACCATGGATTAAGGATGGACATCTTAATTTTTTTGAGTTCCTTGATCTCAATGATCTTAATTGTTTGGAGAAGATTATAGACCAAATTTTCATTAGGTTTTCGTTGTTCTTTTGGAAGATCCTTAGTACTTAAGTCAATTTCGCTAAGGAGGTCTTCCCTTTGAGGAATAGTGAAAAAATTATCCCATCATCCTTTCAGAGTTCCAGAGAATCCTAAAATGATGGCTTGAGCGATAATATGTGGTTTTTCTTGATGTCTAGATTGAATAGCAGTAGCAAACATAAGCATTCGATGAAGGGTATGAATGATTTGATGTTCAGAAAGTCCATCAATATTCCATTCATATAAAGAATCTCCATCATAGGAATTTCTTATGAAATGAGTATCTTCCTCAAATAATAAATCGAAGGAGTGGGTTTTATAATAATGTTTTCCAAATTTTTCTTTGGATAAGAAAGTTTTGGATATCAAGAGGAGGATGAGGATCTTGTAATTCTTGAAAAGGTTTTGAACTTTTCAATATTATGATTGATCGGATCATTTTAATTCTTTTGAATTTTTTGGATAAACTTTTCAAAGGCCATAATTTAAGGTTTATCATCCACCATTTTATTTGATAGAGGATAAGGAATTTTTTCATCTGTTTGCCATTTTTTGGTAGTTATAACTTGCTGATTAGCATAATGAAACCATATTGAAAGAATAGCTTTGGCTTGACTATTTCTTTCTCTTACAGATATAAATCATTTATTTGGAGACATGGTCTTAAAGTAAAACTTCTATACAATTTAAAATTATGCTACTTTGGTTGGAAGTATTCTTGAGAACAATCATAGTCTTTTATTTATTGTGTCTCATTAAAACTAAGTTCATTTTGGATGGGGAGTAATTAGATATTTATTTTGTTTGGATTGCCTTCGATGGTTTGAACCATCCAAATCTATGAGGTTTGGAAGAGAGATGAAACCCTAGAAAGTGTAATGGATGAGAAGTTCAATGAACTTCAACATGCCATCATTTGTAGTTAGTGATAATCAATTTTAAAAGACCATCTATTTGGGTCTTTTCAAGGAACTTATTATTTGAGTTCTTGATTAAATTATTATTTAATAGAAAGTTACTTCAAAAGTAGGCCATATTAAAAATAGGGAAAAAAGGAAGATGATGTAGGGATAATTTGACAAATCACCACAGGATAAAAACAAACTTTAGAATTATCTTTAGACATTAATAGACTTACAACCCTTTCAAGCCTCACATGCAAAGATTCTGGCCTACAGTGATGAGAATATAAACCTCTATTTTAAAATTTTTTTATATTTTTAGATGGTTGAGTGTTTCAATATTGTTTGAGAACACATAAGAAGTTACATAGTATATTAATAAACAAATTAAATTCTAATAAAAGGGATTTATTAAAATATGCATATTAATTTTAAAAAAAATCAGATATGATCAGAAAAAAATGGATCTTAAAACAACATTCTTCTGACATTCTGAATGGAATTGCCCTTTAAAACACCTTAAATTCAGCATTTATCAAGGAGACCATCTATTTAGGTCTTTTCTTTAAGGGAACTCATATTTTGAGTTCTTGATTAATATTATTTCTTGGATTAGATTAGAAGTTACTTAGAAGTAGAACATGGGGAAAGGGGAGAGGAAGAATTTTGAAACAAATCACCACATAAGGATACTCCTTTAGAGAATTATCTTCAGGAATAAAATCTTCATTCAGCAGAGGATTTATGACCATTTTGATAAACCTCTAAGAATTATCTTGAATCAACAATAGGACTTATCACCAGCATCACTTGCAATGTTTGCACAAAGCGGAATAAAACCATGGGAGGAATGAACAAAATCTTTGGTTTATCCAAGCATGGTGAAATGTAACAAAAATCTAACATCATCCCAAGGATTTTTCATGGCTCGATGCAGGACTTATTATTACTTTTTCATTTATGATAATTTCTTGGTGATAAAAGAATGTGATTTCTTTATCATAGTTGAAGAGGAAGTACCAAAATAAGTTTGATTGATCATGCTAATTGTTATGGATCTCCAGACGCATGGCCATGACCTCCAAAAAAAAGCGTCCGGTTAATGTAAATTCTTCCATGTGGGGTGATCTTTTTTCATCCTTCCCTCCCAGATTTATCATGGCTCGATACGGACTTAAACCAGGATATATAAAACAATTATTTATTAAAACATACATGATGGCAATAGTGAGGAGAAGAACTAAGGAGAGTCTAGGAGAATAGAAGAGGAAAGGAAGAAGGAGAACATAATAATTCTTTTATATAGAGGTGGAGCATAGAGACTTTGCTTAGAAGCAAAGGTATAATTATTAAACAAAGAGAAATGTTGCTTAGAACAGCGTTATATTAAATAAAACTTTGTTGTTAAGCAAAGCTACTATTAAATAAAAAGATACTTTGCTTAGAGGCTAAAAAGCTGAATATTATAAATTGGGTAAATTATTTCCAATTATTTTTGGGACCCACTTTATGTAAAGTAGGTTCCTTATTTGTGAAGATAAGCACTTTTGGAAAGTAATATTTTATTCGGTGGTGCTTTATGAATTTAAGTTTCTCGTGGGTTCCACGGCTGAAGACTCACCGTCAGATATAGATAGGATGATTAAACACCTTGGCGAGTTGATTTTCATGATTTTTTGAGGCGTTCCTTATGTTGATTCTTCTCATGAGGATATAACGTCTTTTGATGCTTTTTGTACCTAATATAGCTCAAAATCCATAGTTTTTTGAGGATCGTTAATAAGCTTTAATAATGGCTTTAATTTGTTTGAGCCTATCCTCAATGTTGATTGAATTCCACCATTTTAGTAAAATTTGTCTTTGAAGGACCAACTGATTGAATGGGTCCTTTCTATAATGTTCCACTCAAATCCATGGGATTTGGCGGTCCATGAAGAAATTCAAGATTGTCCTTGAATCATTTTTTAGGATTAATAGCCATCATTTTGGGGGAAGCTTCCATCCAGTCATTGAAGACTTCTTTGATTGGATCTGGAAGAATATTTAATTCTGCTCCAAAATAGTTCCACCATCTGAACAACCATGCTAGAAGTTCTTTGTTGATAATATCTTTGTTCATTATGAACATCCATGAATACCTTTGTTTATCATTGAGAAGGAAGGGCTTCATCATAGCACAATAATTTATGCCAATTTTGTACTATAAATTAGTGGAGGATAATACATTTCTCTCTTGGAATGGAGTTAGACCCCATTCACTTTGATGAAAGATCTTTTGTATAACGCATTTTCTATACAAAATTGTATGGCTCGTCTGATCATGAACATGATTAATCTCAATACACTTTAATTGTATTAAGATTTCTTCATAATTTTCTCTTGAGAGATTAGATTCAAATGGGGATTGTTTCAAATATCTTTCAAATAAGGCCCATGGATTATTTATTGAATAATCGAGGATTAATTTCAATAATATTCTATTTTATTTCTTTAGAGAAATAAATAGGTTCTTGTTGACATATTTTTGGGATGGTGTTGCAGCTTTTTTAGAGGTTCACCCTTTTCATAGTTGAAGAGGAAGTACCATAAAGATAAGTTTGCAAATTGATCCTTTGAATGTGGGATCTTTTCCATTAGGCGGCCATGGCCATGACCTCCATGAAAAGAAAGATGTCCTTGGTTAGGAGTAGCCATTCTTCCATACAGGGTGATCCACGATGGTCTCGATTCTGGAATTTTCATTACCTTTAATGAATTATGTCAAAATCGAAGGCGAAAGAGCTGATTGTTTGATTTGTTTTGAAATTTTTTGACATGAATCAATATGAAGGAGAAAATGCTAATTAAGTACATCATCTTGGAATTTTGAGATGCACTTAATCATAGAAAGCATTTCTTTTTTTGATAATGAGTAGGATTCCATTTACCGAAAAGTGAACTAATTCTTCTTTAGAATTCCTGCTTTAGGATACCTCCATAGCCTTCAGATCTGTTTCAACAATTTTGAAACTAGTAGGGTTCATAAGATTAAAGGCAAGGAAGGTTTTGAACCCTTTTAATTTTGCATTCCCATGGTGAGTATCGAGACCATGGTGGATTCTTTTTAATCTCAAAGAGTGGGGCGCATCTTTGGCAAGATTTTGATAGAAATCACATAAAGAGAGCTCTAAGAACCTCTATATGGTTTTATCTAAAATGATATCAAGAAATTTGTTAGCAAATTCAATACTTCTATTAATTGGTATAATAGAAGCATTGGATATATTATGGCCTAAAAATCATATTTTAGTTTAAAATAATTTGATTTTTGGCTCTAAAATAACTAATCCATTTTTTAAAATTAACCATTTAAATATTTTTTTAGTGTTTGAAGTGTTCATTTGTTTGACGAACAATATCACTAAAATATATTTTAAAATAATCTTTAAATATATTATTCATGATATCTTTGAAATTGAAGGTACATTTTTAAACCAAAGAGCATTACGTTCCATTCTTAATGTCCAAAAATTTTATGCTATTTTATAGCAATTTCTTCTAATTTTAAATCAAAATTTGGAAAATATTTTTGCATTATGCAATCTATTTAATAAATCCCTTTTATAGGAATTGGATATCGATACATTTTAAAACTTTGTTTAGCGACTTGTAATTAATTACAATTCGTCTCCCTCTTTCCTCGAATTCATAACATAGAATGCGATATAGCTCAGAGAGTAGGATTTGCCAAATTATTCCTTTCTTTAATAAATGATCTCTCTTTGCATAAAGAAGGTAGTGCTCGTTCATCGACAAGGACAGCCTTGGTAGAACTTTCATTGAAAAATATATGTCGGATCCACTACATGAGTCTTTCTTTCCCAGAAAGCAATTGGGTTGTCACCACAACTTCCTTTTGGAATTTTGGCAATTTTAATTCTTTTAATTTTGGGAAGAAATTTGTGTTTAATAGTTAAACTAGAAATTTCTTGTAAATAATTATATGCATAGACTTATTATTAAGCCTATTCATTTCATTATGATAATTTCTTTAGGATTGGTGATAAAAGCGGAATGATTTCTTTATCCCAAAGAAAACATTAAATTCCAGTATCATCAATTCTAGTGATAGGCATTATTTTAAGAAGAAAAGGAGTTCCAAAATAATATGTTGTGTCAAATTTTGACTAAAATAAAAGGCATTTGAATACAAATATCATCTTGACACGACCCAGATGATAATTTATACTTAATTTGTAAAGATTCACCATCGGCTGCCTTTAACCGTTGGCTTATTTTTTCAAAATATTTAAAAGGAATTATTCCTTCTTCTATACAATTTAAATCTGCTCCGCTATCAACTAGAGCAGTTAAATTTGGTAAAATAAATTCTTTATTTATAATTAATTTGGTGGAAATATACCATTTCTGGTATATTGCCTTTTGCATATTTTGTAAGAAACCTGGTTCTTGATTAGAATCAGCTTCTATATTTTCAAATGAATTAGTCTCGATTAATTTCAAGATCCATTAGAGACCATTCATTTGCTCTTGCTTTTTTTTAATTCTTGAACTTCTAATTTTAGTTTCTTTAATTCAATTTTAGCTTTCAGAAAGAATTAGAAGATGATGAACTTACTCAGATTTTTCTTAAATACTTTAAGGAGTATATAGGAGGCTTGTAATTAAATTTTTCTAATTTATCTTTCTTCATTAGAAGATCTATAATTTATCATGAGTTGAATCATCTTCAACTTGTGCTAAAGTTTAATTAATTGGTCCTTTTGCTTGTGGGTGGTATCTGAGACTATCATATTTATTATATTTTTATAATAATCTATCTGATCGGACTTACTTGATTAGATTTATCGATTTATCAAAATCGATGAGGATGAAAGATGAAATATGTTCTTCATCTTGATTCTATTTAGAATCGAGGATGTAAATTTTCATGGTTTGTTTTAACCGTCAATCGAAGTTCATTTAACTTCTTCTTGTGATTCATTTATTTTAATGTAATGACGCCACATTTGTAATATTTTATTTCTCTTGTCTCTTTGGTTTTAGAACGGAGGGGCGAGTGCTTGTTTTCATGAATTTATCACATTTTTATGACATGATTTTTCACATTTAGGAAAAATAGTCTTTCGTGTTTTCCCTATTTTTGGAAAATAAAGGACGTACCTGAGGATCACAGTTGAATTGTTCATAGAATTTGTCAAGCTATCTTCGCTCAAGTAGATGTTCTCTTTTCATTTGATCTTTTAATTTAAGATCAGAGAATATAGCTAATCCGATTTTAATACATGCAGAAATAAGGTTTCCATATGTTAGGGTTTCATATGAGATGGTTCCATCGTAGAGGCGAAGAGAAATCTTAACCTTTTTAGCAAATAGATTGGGAAGGCCTTCAATGAATTTTTGCTTCGGTGAAGGCTATTGGCATCATAAAGTGTCATGACGCATGCTAGAAATATATCCTTGTACCATCGAAAATGGGTTAAGGATGGACATCTTAATTTTGGAGTAAGGAGTTTTTCTCCTTGATCTCTAATGGATCCACAAAATGATCTATAATTATTTGGAAGATTATAAATTTTCATTAGGTTTTTTCTTTGTTCTTTTGGAAGATCCTTAGTACTTAAGTCAATTTTTCTAAGGAGATCTTCCCATTGAGGCAGTGAGAAAATTATCCCACCATCCTTTGAGTTCGGAGAATCACGAAATGATGGCTCGGCAAAATATGTGGCTTGATGTCAGATTGAACATGATAGCAAACATAAGCATTCGATGAAGGGTATGAATGATTTGATGTTCAGAAAGTCCATCAATATTCCATTCATATAAAGAATCTCCATCATAGGAATTTCCTATGAAATGAGTATCTTCCTCAAATAATAAATCAGGAGTGGGTTTTTTTATAATAATGTTTTTCCAAATTTTTCTTTGGATAAGAAAGTTTTTGGATATCAAGAGGAGGATGAGGATCTTGTAATTCTTGAAAAAGGTTTTAAACTTTTAATATTACGATTGATCGTATATGTTTGGTTGATTCATTTGAATCTTCATTTTGATATCTTCAAGAGCTACATACTTTTCACTTAAATTTAGAATCAAATTGCATGTCTTAGAAGAGGTCCTAACTTAGAGCCAATTTAGGAGGTGGTTGGATAAAAGGTTTATACTAGTAGAAGCTTTCTCGAAGCTTTGCTAGTTTTAGACTAGAAACTTTTGTTTAAGCATCTGATCGATTTTAGATTCTAGGCTAAAAGGATGATCAGTGATTATTTGAAGTATACTATTACTATAATTAAGTTGTTTAATTACATTAATAAATTTATTTAGAATTTATGGATCGAAACTTATTTTTCTGAAGGCCGCTAATTCTAAAGATTTATCATCCACCATTTTTACAACTGATGGAGGATAAGATGCTTCAATTATTTTTTTTTTCTTGCTCATTTTTTTTTTGTAGTTAAGCAAGATTGAGCATAGTAGCGCAAAACCATGCGAAAGGAATAGTTGCTTGGCTTGACTATTTCTTTCTCTCATTTTCTCAAAATATAAATCATTTATTTTGAGGCGTTGGTCTTGAGAAGTAAAACTTCTATACCAAGTACAAAAATTATCATAATTTGGTTGGAATTATTCCTTGAGAATAACCTCTAGTCTTAGAACTTGTGTATTTGACTAAAGTTCATTTGGATGGAGTGGGAGATTGATTTTCTCTCCTTTGGATGATACATATGATTTTTATTTAGGCAAAGGGCCTCGGATAGTTCGGTGTGTAAACCATCCGATCTAGACTTCTGAGGTTTGATAGAAAAGAAACCTAGGAAGTGTGATGAATGACTTCAATTGTTGCTCATTTTGTGGTTCCAAATTGATAAATGATAGTTTTATCAATTTTGGAGAGACCATCTATTTTGGTCTTCTTCTTTCAAAGGGAATTCTACCATTTAAGTTCTTGATTAAATTATTATTTCTCTTTGTTAGATTAGAAGTTACTTTAAACTTATTACCAAAAATGGGGAAAAGGAGAGAGGAAGATGATCTTTGAGAAACAAATCACCACATAAGGATAAAACAAACTAGGTATAAACCTCCATTAGAGAATTATCTTAGAAAAAATAAGACTTACAATCCTTTCAAACTCATAAACGTGGATTTACGTCCATTTTGATGAACGAATATGTAGAGAATTGACAATAAATGGACTTATCACCTATCAAGCATGCATAGCGATGGCCATTTTGACACGGATAAAGCCATGGGAGGAATTATCTTGGTTTATCCAAAGCTTGGTGAAATACAATAAAAAATCTCTAACATCCTTCCCCTCCCCAGGGATTTACCCCATCATGGTATTGCTACTAACAGAGTGATTAAATGGAATGAGGTGGTATTTTCTATCTCATGGACTATACCATCTGCGGTCATACCAAGACCTTCCATTAATCAAGATGTAGATCAGATAATTCAAACAGCTGATGGAACAGGAATGGAACTTTTGATTTTAAGGGAAAATCTTCAGTGAAACTAGAACAAACCATTACTAGATCAAATGGATAAAATCATTTATCTACGTTTGAAGATCTAAATAAAAATGCAAGATTTTAAATATATTCATATAGGGATGATCTGAGATAGCATTCAAACCTTTAACCCTTAAGGTCTAAATGCTTCTATTCTAGCTAGCAAGAGATGGCATCTTTCAGCTCATCATTATGTTGTAGACAAATGTCGGGATTTATTTCAACACCTTCCCAAGGTTTATCTCTTTCATATAAATCTTTTTTGAAGCTTTAAAATTACATTTAAAGCTTTATGGTTATGAATCGTGGGTTCTAAACTCTTTAATCTTGAAATTTGAGTTTTAAATACTCTAAATCCTAGAGTTCGACAAGTTATTCCAGAATTAACCAGGATATAAAAAACAACACTTATTTATTAAAGCTTAAAAATAACTTACGATGATAGGCGGGGAGTAGGAAGAACAGGAGAGTCTGAGGAGGAGAATAAAAGAAGAGGAGAAGGGATAAAAAGCGAGCACAGCTCATAATTAAAGACATATCCTTATATAGGGGAGGAGAAACTTTGCTTGCAAGGTATAAAAATAGAAACTTTGCTATTAAGCAAACTACTATATTATTAGATAGCTTAGAGGCTAAGCAAAGGTATAGAATATTATAAGATGGCTACTTTTGGAAAGAAACAATTATTTAATTTGGTGGGACCCACTTTATGTAAAGTAGATTCCTTGCTGGTGAAGATAAGCGACTACTTTTGGAAAATAGCAATTATTTCTTAATGGTCGCTTTATGAATTTAAGTTTCTCATTGGATTCCACATCGCATCGAAGACTCACCACTATCCGATATAGATAGGGTGATTAAACACCTTGAGTTGATTTTCGTAGATTTTTTTTGAGATGTTCCTTATGTTGAATCTCGGTCTCATGAGGATAACGTCTTTTGATGCTTTGTAGTACTTCATCTACTGATAGCTCAAAATTCATTATTTTTTTAGGGATCATTAATTCAGAATTAGCTTTAATAATGGCTTTAATTTGCTTGAGCTTATCCTCAATGTTGATTGAATTTTACCATTTTAGTAAAAATTGTCTTTGAAGGACCAGCTGATTAAATGCATCTTTTCCCAGAATAACATTCCAGCTCCAGATCCATAGAATCTGGCAGTCTGTGAAGAAATGAGCAAGATTTTACCCTTGGATCATTCTTATAGGATTAATAGCCCTCATTTTGGGGGCAGCTTCCATCCATTCATTAAAGACTTCTTTGATTGGATCCGGAAGAATATTTAATTCTGCTCCAAAATAGTTCCACCATCTGAAGAACCATGCTGGAATTTCTTTGTTGATAATATCTTTGTTCATGATGAACATCCATGAATGCCTTCACTTTTCATTGAGAAGGAAGAAGGCTTTCATCATATAACACCAATAATTTACGCCAACTTTGTACTGTAAATTAGTTGAGGATAAAAATATATTTTTCTCTTGGAATGGAGTGGACCCATTCACTTTGATGAAAAATTTTTGTTTTGCATTTATACAAAATAGTATGGTTCGTCGATCCACATGGTTAATCTCAATACACTTTAATTGTATTAAGATTTTTTTCATAATTCTCTCTTGATAGATTAGATTCAAATGGGAAAGGATTATTTCCCAAATATCTTTCAAATAAGGCCCACAGATTATTTATTGAATAATAAGAGGGATTAATTTCAATAATATTTTCTTTTATTTCTTTAGAGAAATAAATAGGTTCTTGTGCAATGACATCTTTTAGGGATGGTGTTACTTTTTCAAGTTCTTATGCAATGACATCTTTTAGGGATGGTGTTACTT
Organism: Cymbidium sinense; assembly: GCA_021442155.1. Taxonomy (NCBI): domain Eukaryota; kingdom Viridiplantae; phylum Streptophyta; class Magnoliopsida; order Asparagales; family Orchidaceae; genus Cymbidium; species Cymbidium sinense. Next base: position 28,180 of record JAKCPB010001445.1, on the reverse strand, counting down.
TTTTAGAGGTTTCACAAAGTAGTTGAGAGTAGTACAAAATAAGTTTGCAAATTGATCATGCCAATTGTTGAATTGATCGGATCTTTGCCATTAGAGCGGCCATGGCTGTGACCTCCATGAAAAGAAAGACATCCTCGGTTAGGAGTAGTCATTCTTCCATGCGGGGTGATCCACCCCGATTCCTGCAAGAATTCATGTTATGAATTTTCTTTAATGAATTAGATGTCAAATCGAAGAGAGCTGCGATTGCCATGATGCAAAATTTGTTTTGAAACTAAAATTTTGACATCTTGTTCAATGATGTATTTGGTGAGAAGTCAATATGAAGGAGAAAATGCTGATTAAGTAAATCATCTTGGAATTTTAAGATGCACTTAATCACAGAAAGCATTTCTTTTTTGATAATGGAATACTTTTGCTGAGTAGGATTCCATTTACCAGAAACAAAATGAACTAATTCTTCTTTATAATTCTCACGCTGCTTTAGGATACCTCCATAGCCCTTATCAGAGGCATCTATTTCAATAATTTTGAAACTAGTAGGGTCCACAAGATTAAGACAGGGAAGATTTTGAACCCTTTCTTTGATTTTGCGCACTGCCATGGTATGAGTATCAGACCATGGTGGAGGATATTAATCAAGAGGGGGGTACATCTTTGCAAGATTAGATACATAATTGAGAGCTCTAAGAACTTGTATGGTTTTATCTAAAATGATATCGAAATTTATTAGCAAATTCAATACTTCTATTAATTGGTATAATAGAAGCATTGGATATATTATGGCCTAAAATTCTTATTTCAGTTTGAAATAATTTGATTTTTGGCTCTAAAATGATTAATCCATTTTTTAAAATTAACCATTTAAATGTTTTTAGATGGTTGAAGTGTTCATCAATATTATTTGAGAACACCAGAACATAATCAATATAGACTAAAATATATTTAAAATAATCTTTTAATATGTCATTCATGACATGCTAAAATTCAGAAGGTGCATTTTTTAAACCAAAGGGCATTACATTCCATTCGTAATGTTCGAAGGGCACCATAAATGTTGTTTTATAGTGATCCGATTCTTTTATCTGGATCTGCCAATATCCTGATTTTAAATCAAATTTGGAAAATATTTTTTACATTATGCAATCTATTTAATAAATCCCTTTTATTAGGAATTGAATATCTGATCCATTTTAAAACTTTGTTTAATGACTTGTAATTAATTACAAGTCATAGTCTTCCTCTTTCCTTTTCTATCGAATTCATAACATAGAATGCGGTACAGCTCCAAGAGGAGTAGGATTGCCAAATTATTCCTTTCTTTAATAAATCAGCAATCTCTTCTTTGCATAAAGCAAGGTAGTGCTCATTCATATGACAAGGATGAGCTTTAGTGGGAATTTCTTATTCATTGAAATTATCAATGTATGGGAGATCTACTACATTCTTTCTTTCCAGGTTGTCTCCTCTAACTTCCTTTTGGAATTTTGGTGGCAAATTTTAAATTTTTCTTTGAATTTTGGGGAAGAAATTTGTTGTTTAAAGTTAAACTAGCAATTTCTTCTTGTAAATAATTTATATGCATAGACTTATTATTAAAGCCTATTTCATTTATGATAATTTCTTTAGGATTAGTGATAAAATAGAATGTGATTTCTTTATCCCAAAGAAAACAAATATGATCAATTCTAGTGATAGGCATTATTTTAAGAAGAAAAGGAGTTCCCAAAATAATGTGTTGTGTCAAATTTTTGACTAAAATAAAAGGCATTTGAATACAAATATCTTCTTGACCACACGATGATAATTTATACTTAATTTGTAAAGACTCATCGTTTTTGCCTTTAGTTGGCTAGTTTTTTTCAAAATATTTAGATGGAATTATTCCTTCTTGTATACAATTTAAATCTGCTCCACTATCAACTAGAGCAGTTAAATTTGGTAAGATAAATTCTTTATTTTTAATTAATTTGATGGAAATATACCATTTTTGGTATATTACCCTTTGAATTTTTTGTAAGAAACCTGGTTCTTAATTAGAATCGGCTTCTATATTTTCAAATGAATTGGGCGTCTTCTGATTAATTTCAAGATCCATTAGACAACCATTCATTTGCTCTTGTTAAGCTTTAATTTGTTGAACTTCTAATTTTAGTTTCTTTAATTGAGTTTTTAGCTCTGCTAAAGAAGATGAATTAGAAGATGATGAACTTGCCTCAGATTTTTTCTTAAATACTTCTGATAAGGAGTATATAGGAGGCTTGTAATTAAATTTTTCTAATTTATCTTTCTTGTCATTAAGAAGATCTATAATTTTATCACGAGTTGAATCATCTTCAACTTGTGCTAATTAATTAGTCCTTTTGCTGGGTGAGCATATATAGACTGTCATATTTATTATATTTTTATAATAATCTTTCTGTTGACAGGATTTGCAACAGTTAGATTTATCAGATTTATCAGAATTTGATGAAGATGAAGATGAAATATGTTCTTCTTCTTCTAATTCTCTTTCAGAATCAGAGAATGTAAGAAGAATTTTTATCTGGGTTTGTTTTAACCCTTCATCAATCTGAAGTTCATTTAACTTCTTCTTGATGATGCATCTATTTGCATAATGACCTGTATGGCCGCATTTGTAATATTTTATTTCTCTTGTCTCTTTGGTTTTAGAATCATAGGGACGAGAGTGCCTATTTTTGTGCGTGAATTTATCACATTTTTATGATGTGCTTTTTCATGCTTAGGAAGAATAGTTTTTTGTATTTTTCCCTTGTATTTGGAAGATAAAGGACGTACCTGAGGATCACAGTTGAATTGTTCATTTGCCAAGCTGTTTTACTCAAGTAGATGTTCTCTTTTCATTTGATCTTTTAATTTAAGATCGAGCAAATTCTAGTTTTAATACATGCAAAAATAAGGTTTCCATATGTAAGAGTTTCATATGGGATGGTTCCATCGTAAAGGCGAAGAAAAACCTTAACCATTTCAAAAAATAGATTGGGAAGGCCTTCAATAAATTTTTGCTTTCAATGAAGGCTATCGGCATCATAAAGTGTCATGATGTAGAAATATATCCATGTACCATCAGATGGGTTAAGATGGACATCTTAATTTTTTTGTAAGGCGAGTTTTTCTCCTTGATCTCTAATGGATCCTGCAAAATGATCTATAATTGTTTGAAGAAGATTATAGACCAAATTTTCATTAGATTTTTTCTATTCTTTTGGAAGATCCTTAGTACTTAAATCAATTTTAAGGAGTCCTTTGAGAGTGAAAATTATCCCACCATCCTTTGAGTTCGGAGAATCACGAAATGATGGCAGCAATAATATGTGGTTTTTTTGATCTACAGGAATAGAGCACATAAGCATTCGATGAAGGGTATGAATGATTTGATGTTGAGAAAGTCCATCAATATTCCATTCATATAAAGAATCTCCATCATAGAATTTCCTACTGAGTATCTTCCTCAAATAATAAATCGGGAGGTGTTGGTTTTTTATAATGTTTTTCCAAATTTTTCTTAGGATAAGAATGTTTTGGATATCAAAAGAGGATGAGGATCTTATAATTCTTGAAAAAAGAACTTTTTCAATATTTCTGGTAATGATATCGGTTTGGTTGATTCATTTGAATCTTCATCCGATTGATTGATATCTTCAAGAGCTCCTACATACTTTGAACTTAAATTTAGAATCAAATTCTGAATGTCGTCAGAAGAGAGTCCAAACTTATTAGTCATTTTAGGAGGTGGTTGTATAAAAGGTTCACAAATGGGTTTATACTAGTAGAAGCTTTTTCTGAAGATTTGCTAGTTTCAGGGCTAGAAACCTTTTGTTTAAGCAAGATCGATTTTACTCTAGGCTAAAAGATGATCAATGATTATTTGAAGTATCTATTACTATAAGTTATTTAATTATATAAATTCTTTAAATTTTATGGATTGGAACTTATTTTTTCAAGGCACTAATTCTAAGGTTTATCATCCACCATTTTACAATGATGGAGTATAAGATGCTTCAATCTATTTTTCCTTGCTGTTTTTTTTTTAGTTAAAATAGCAACGGCGATTGAGCATAATAACTGCAAAACCATGTGATGAAAGGAATAGTTTCCTTGGCTTGACTATTTCTTTCTCTCATTTTCTCAAAATATAAATCATTTATTTAGAGCGTTGGTCTTGAGAAGTAAAACTTCTACCAAGTATGAGAATACTTTGGTTGGAAGTATTCAACAACCCTCTAGTCTTAGAACCTGTGTAGCTCATTAAGACTAAAGTTCATTTTTGATGAGTGGGGGTGATTTTCTCTCACTAGATGATAGATATGATTTTTATTTGCGAAGGGGCCTCGATGGTTTGAGTGTGTGAACCATCCATCTAGACTTCTCAGATTTGAAGGGATAGAAACCTAGGAAGTGTGATGGATCGATGAGGGTTGAATCGACTTCACCATCATTTGTTTGAATTATCGATCGCATCTTAATTAATGGAAGGTCTTGGTGCGACCGCAGATGGTATAGTCCATGAGTCAGGAAATACCATCTCATTCCATTAATCACTCTGTTAGTAGCAATATGGGATGCTAACAGATTTGTTTCAATCAGAGTAGTTTGTTCGGCTGGTTGAACAACTTTTCAAACTCTAGGATTTAGAGTATTTAAAACTCAAAAATGAATTTTGAAAATTAGAGCAATAGTTTTGAACTTCAAGGAAATCATAACCATATAAGTAAATGTAATTTTAGAGCTTCAAAAGATTTATATCGAGAGATAAATTTAGGAAAGGTGTTGAAATGACTGGCCCAGACATAGTCCTACAAAAAGGTGAGAGCATATCTCTTAGGCTTACTAAAATAAAATTAAGACCTTTAAGGGTTAAAGGTTTGAATGCTATCTATATCTTCCCTATATGAATATATTTAAAATCTTGCATATTTAGATCTTTAAACTTAGTAGATAAATGGTTTTATCCATTTGATCTGATAGTTGTTCTACAATTTTTTACTAAATTTTCCTTAAAATCAAAGTTCCAAATTGATAAATGATAGTTTTATCAATCTTGGGAAGACCATCTATTTAGGACTTCTTCATTCAAGGGAACTCTGCCATTTGAGTTCTTGATTAAAATTATTTCTAGTAGATTAGAAGTTACTTAGAAGAAGCCATATAAGGGAAAAAGGGAGAGAAGAAGATGATGCGGGAGAATTTGAAACAAATTATGGGATAAAACAAAATGAGTATAAACCTCCATTAGAGAATTATCTTCCTGTCAACAAAATAGGACTTACAACCCTTTCAAGCCTCATGCAATAGGGATTTATGGCCATTTGCGATGAAGACAAGAATATAAACCTCTATCAGAGAATTATCATACAATAATAAATGGACTTATCACCTATCAAGCATCACATAGGATGGCCATTTGTGATGAAGACGGGATAAAGCCATGGGAGGAATGAACAAAGTACTGGTTCATCCAAAGCATGGTGATATGTAACAACAAATCTCTAACATCCTTCCCCTCCCCAGGGATTTACCCCATCATGGCTCTGATACCAGACTTAAACTAGGATATATAAAACACTTATTTATTAAAGCTTAAAAAGTACTTACATGATGTGTGGCGAAGCGAAGAACTAAGGAGAGTCAAGAGGAGAATAGAAGAGAAGAGAAAGAAAACAAACAATACAGACGAGCCTCTATATGGGGTGGAGGCAGGAGACTTTGCTTAAAGCAAAGGGTTATTAAAGAAACGTTGCAGAAAATATACATAATTATTAAATAGAAACTTTCTTTGTTAAGCAAAGCTACTAATTAAATAGATATTTTGCTTAATGTAAGCAAATCTGATAGAAGATGGCTACTTTTGGAAAGCAATTATTTATTGGTGGGACCACTTTATGTAAAAGGTTCCTTCTTTGAAGATAAAATCTACTTTTGAAAAGTAAAATTATTCTGGGTGCTTTATAATTTAAGTTTCTAGGTTCAATTCTATTGATGAGACTTCGCCATAAAGAATAGATAGGGTGATTAAACACCTTGGTGAGTTAATTTTGGTAGATTTTTTTGAGACATATCTTTATGGTACTTCCTTTCTTCAACTACGGTTGAAAAGGGTGAACCCTCTAAAAAAGCTGTAACACCATCTCTAAAAGATGTTGTTGCACAATGAACCTATTTATTTTTCTAAAGAAATAGAATAGAATATTATTAAAATTAATCCCTCTGATTATTCAATAAATAATCCGTGGGCCTTATTTGAAGGATATTTGGAAAACAATCCGTTCCCATTTGAATCTTTGAATCTAATCTCTCAAGAGTTATGAAAAATCTTAATACAATTAAAGTGGGATTAATCATTTATTGTGATCACCAATACAATTTTATATTGAAAATGGTATACAAAGATTTTCATCAAAGCGAATGGGGTCTAACTCCATTCCAAGAGAAAAAAATGTATTCTTATCCTCCACTAATTTCTGATAAAATTGGCGTAAATTATTGGTGTATTGCAAGTTGATGAAGGCCTTCTTCATTCTCTAAATGAAGGCATTCATGGATGTTCATAATGAACAAAGATATTATCAACAAAGAACTTCCGGCATGGTTCTTGGATGGTGGAACTATTTTGGAGCGAATTAAATATTCTTCGATCTAATCAAAGAAGTCTTAAATGATTGGATGGATCTTTTCTCAAAATGAGGGTATTAATCCCAAAAAAAATGATCAAGGACAAAATCTTGCTCATTTTAGGAAATCCCATGGATTTGGATGAAACGTTATCTTGGAAAGGACCCCTTCAATCAGTTGGTTCAGACAATTACTAAAATGGTGGAATTCAATCAACATTGAGGATAAGCTCAAGAAAATTAAAGCCATTATTAAAGCTTATTATCCTTCAAAAAAAACTATGGATTTTGAGCTATCGGTAGATGAGGTACTACAAAACATAAAAGCGTTATCCTCAGAGGCAGAGATTCAACATAAGGAATGTCTCAAAAAATCTACAAAATAACTCATGGTGTTTAATCACCCTATCATATGACGGTGGGAGTCTTGATGACGTTCGTGGAATCATCGAAGAAACTTAAATTCAAAGCGGGACTAGAAGAAATAATTTCTACTTTCCAAAAGTCTCCGCTTATCTTCACCAGCAAGGAACCTACTTTATATAAAGTGGGTCCCACTAAAAGAAATAATTGCTACTTTCCAAAAGTAGCCATCTTATAATATTCTGTACGCTTTGCTTAGCCTCTAAGCAAAGTATCTTTTTTATTTAATAATAGTATCTTTGCTTAACAACAAAGTTTCTATTTAATAATTATACCGTTGCTTAACTTCTAAGCAATGTTTCTCTTTTGTTTAATAATTGTACTTTAAGCAAAGTCTCTCCTGCCTCCACCTCTATATGGAGGCAGTATATATGTGTGCTTAGTGCTCAGTTTTCCCTTCTCCTCTTCTCTTCTATTCTCCTATTGTACTCTCCTTAGTTCTTCCTACTTCCTGCCTACTATCATCATGTAAGTTATTTTTAAGTCTTCCACTAATTTACATAAGGTAATTATTGTGCTATGTCATGATGATGAAGGCCTTCTTCCTTCTCAATAAAACGAAGGCATCATGGATGTTCATAATGAACAAAGATATTATCAACAAAGAACTTCCGGATGGTTCTTCAATGGTGGAACTATTTTGGAGCGAATGAAATATTCTTTCAATCAAAGAAGTCTTGATATGGATGCTACCCCAAAATGAGGGCTATTAATCCCAGAAAAATCCATTTTTTGGTAGTTAAAATAGCAACTTGAGTAGATTAGTAACTACAACAAAAGCGGTAGGCTGAGTCTTTACAGATTAAGTATAAATTATCATCAGTGGCCATGTGTGAAGATGATTTTTGTATTCAAATGCCTTTTATTTTAGTCAAAAATTTGACACAACACATTATTTTGGGAACTCCATTTCTTCTCAAAATAATGCTATCATTGATGATGGAATTGTTTTTTCTTTGGGATAAAAGAAATCACATTCCATTTTATCACCAATCTAAAGAAATTATCATAAATGAAATGCATAGGCTTAATAATAAGTCTATGCATATAAATTATTACAAGAAGAAATTGCTAGTTTAACTTTTAAACAATAAATTTCTTCCCAAAATTCAAAAGAAAAATTCAAAATTGCCACCAAACATTCCAAAAGAAAGTTTGTGGTGACAACAATTCTTTGGGAAAGAAAGACTCATGTAGACCTCCCATAGATTGATAATTTTAATAAGCGGGACATTCTAAAGCTCATCCTTGTCGGATGAGCAAACGCCTTTGCTTTATTCAAAGATGAGATTGATGATTTATTAAAGAAAAGAATAATTTGGAAATCTACTCCTCTTGGACTCATGTTTCTTGAATTTGAAAAAAGGAAGAGGAACCGCGACTTAATTAATTACAAAGCCATTAAACAAAGTTTTAAAATGGATCGATATCAATTCTAATAAAAGGGATTTATTAAATAGATTGCATAATGCAAAAAAATTTTCCAAATTTGATTTAAAATCAGGATAGTGGAAGATCTAGATAGAAGAATCTATATAAAAGCATTTGTTTTCCCTTGGGACATTACGAATGGAGCGTAATGCCTTTAGTTTAAAAAAAATTTGCATATCATATCATGAATGATATTTTTATTTTAAATATATTTTAGTCTATATTGATGATGTTCTGGTGTTCTCAAACAATATTGGTGAACACTTCAACCATCTAAAAACATTTAAATGGTTAATTTTAAAAAATGGATTAGTTATTTCAGAGCCAAAAATCAAATTATTTCAAACTAAAATAAGATTTTTAGGCCATAATATATCCAATGCTTCTATTATACCAATTAATAGAAGTATTGAATTTGCTAACAAATTTTTTGATATCATTTTAGATAAAACCATTCTGCGGTTCTTAGGAGCTCTTTATGTAGCTAATTTTCAAAATCTTGCCAAAGATCGACCCACTCTTTGGATTAAAAGAATCCCCACCATGATCTAATACTCATACTGCTAACATTAAAGAAAGGGTTCAAAACCTTCCCTGTCTTAATCTTGCGGACCCCACTAGTTTCAAAATTGTTGAAATTGATGCCTCTGATAAGGGCTATGGAGGTATCTTAAAGCAGCGAAAGAATTCTAAAGAAGAATTAGTTTGCTTTATTTCTGGTAAATGGAATCCTACTTAGCAAAAGTATTCCATTATCAAAAAAGAAATGCTTTACTTAAATTAAAATTTCAAGATGATTTACTTAATCGCATTTTCTCCCATTGATTGTTCCTCAATCAAATACATCATTGAACAAGATGTCAAAATTTAGTTTCAAAACAAATTTTTTTCATGACAATCACTCTTTGTCTTCGATTGACATCAATTCATTAAAGGTAATGAAAATTCGATTTTCTAATTTTATGAATTCTTCGAGGGGGATCGGTGGATCACCACGCATGGAAGAATGACCACTCCCTGTCGAGGAAGTCTTTTCATGGAGGTCCGCGGCCTCCCTTATGGCAAAGATCCGATCAATTCAATGGGCATGATTTGCAAACTTATCTTTATGGTACTTCCTCTTCAACTACGGTTGAAAGGAGAACTCTAAAAAACGCAACACCATCCGAAAGACATGTTGCACAAGAACTTTATTTCTCTAAAAAAAAAATAGATTATTGAAATTAATCCATCTGATTATTCAATAAATAATCCATGGGCCTTATTTGAAAGATATTTGGGAAATAATCCTTTCCCATTTGAATCTAATCTCTCAATAGAAAATTATGAAAAAATCTTAATACAATTAAAGTGTATTGAGATTAATCATATCGTGATCAGGGCGAACCATTTTTTTGTATAGCAAATGCATTATACAAAAATCTTTCATCAAAGTGAATGGGTTTTAACTCCATTCCAAGAGAAATGTTTTTTATCTTTTTCTTGGCGTAAATTATTGGTGCTATGTGCAAGCAATGATGAAGGCCTTCTTCCTTCTCAATGACAAACGAAGGCATTCATGGATGTTCATAATGAACAAGGATATCATCAACAAAGAACTTCTAGCATGGTCCTTCAGATGGTGGAACTATTTTAGAGCAGAATTAAATATTCTTCCAGATCCAATCAAAGAGGTCTTCAATGATTGGATGGAAGCTGCCCCCAAAATGAGGGCTATTAATCCCAGAAAAATGATTCAAGACAAAATCTTACTTATTTCTTCACGGATTGCCAAATCCTATGGATTTGGAGCTGGAACGTTAAACTTGGAAAGGACCCCTTCAATCAGTTGGTCCTTCAAAGATAATTTTTACTAAAATGGTGGAATTCAATCAACATTGAGGATAAGCTCAAGAAAATTAAAGCCATTATTAAAGCTTATTCTGAATTAATGATCCCTAAAAAAACTATAGATTTTGAGCTATCAGTAGATGAAGTACTACAAAGTATCAAAAGACATTATCCTCATGATACCAAGATTCAACATAAGGAACATCTCAAAAAAATCTACGAAAATCAACTCGCCAAGGTGTTTAATCACCATATCTATATCTGTGATAGTGTTGAGTCTTCGATGGGCGGAATCCGGAGAAACTTAAATTCATAAAGCAGACCCACCAAAAGAAATAATTGCTACTTTCCAAAAGTAGCTCCTTATCTTCACCAGCAAGGAGCCTACTTTACATAATTCCCACCAAATGAAATAATTGCTACTTTCCAAAAATAGCCATCTTATAATATTCTGTACCTTTGCTTAGCCTCTAAGAAAAGTATCTTTTTTATTTAATAATAGTAGCTTTGCTTAACAACAAAGTTTCTATTTAATAATTATATCATTGCTTAGCTTCTAAGCAATGTTTCTCTTTTATTTAATAATTGTACCTTTGCTTCTAAGCAAAGTCTCTCCTGTGCCTCCACCTAAGGAGGCTCACTTATTAGGTGTGCTCGTCTCGGTTTTCCTTCTCTTCTTCTCTTGATTCTCCTCTTGTACTCTCCTTAGTTCTTCCGTCATTGTGTGAGTACTTTTTAAGCTTTAATAAATAAGTGTTTTATATATCCTGGTTTAAGTCTGATATCAGAGCCATGATGGGGTAAATCCTTAGGGAGGGGAAGGATGTTAGTGATTTGTTGTTACATATCACCATGCTTTGGATGAACCAGTACTTTATTCATTCCTCCCATGGCTTTATCCCATCTTCACAAATGGCCATCCCATTTGCTTGATAGGGTGATTAGTCTATTTGTTGTTATGCAGGATAATTCTCGGTAGAGGTTTTATATCTTCATCATAAATCCCTGAGGCTTGAAAGGGTTGTAAGTCCTATTTTTTTGTTGCGGGAAGATAATTCTCTAATGGAGTTTTATACTTAGTTTGTTTTATCCTTATGTAGTAATTTGTTTCAAATTCTCCACATCATCTTCTCTCTCCCTTTTCCTCTTTTGGTTATATGGCTTCTACTTCTTAGTAACTTCTATCTAACGATTAGGAGAAATAATTTAATCAAGAACTCTAAAATGAGTTCTTGAATGAAGAAGACCTAAATAGATGGTCTCTCCCCATGATTGATAAAACTATCATTTATCAATTTAAAACTTTTGATTTTAAGGGAAAATCTTCAGTGAAATCTGTAGAACAAACCATTACTATAGATCAAATGGATAAAACCATTTATCTTCTAATGTTTGAAGGTCTGCATAAATATATGCAAGATTTTAAATATATTCATATAAGGATGATACAGATAGCATTCATACCTTTAACCTTTAAAGGTCTAAATGTTTCTATTTTAGCAAGCCTAAGAGATGGCAGATGCCTTCACTGGGCTCAATCTCTTGAGTGTTTTATAGACTAGCCTATGTCATGGGCAATTTTATTTCAACACCTTTCCCAATCACGAGTTTATCTCTTTCGATATAAATCTTTTGAAGCTCTATTACATTTACTGACTTTATGGTTATGATTTCCTTCGGGTTTAGCTATTGCTCTAATTTTTTAGAATTCATTTTTGAGTTTTAAATACTCTAAATCCTAGAGTTGAAAGGCTATTCAACCGGCCAATGAACTACCGATTGAAACAAATTTAGCATCCCATTGCTACTAACAGAGTGATTAAATGGAATGAGGTGGTATTTCCTGACTCATGGACTATACCATCTACGGTCGCACTAAGACCTTCCATTAATCAAGATGTAGATCAGATAATTCAACAAAGATGGAGATGTTGAAGTTTGATTCAACCCTCGTCGATCCATCACACTTCCTAGGGTTTCTATCCCTTCTGAAACCTCAGAGAATTCTAGATCGGATGGTTCACACACTCCTAAACCATCGGTCGAGGCCCTTCACCTAAACAAAATCATATCTATCATCTAGTGAGAGAAAATCAGTCTCCCACTCCATCTGAAATGAACTTTAGTCTTAATGAGCTATACAATAGGTTCTAAGACTAGAGAGGTTGTTCTGAAGGAATACTTCCAACCAAAGTATGATAATTTTCATACTTGGTATAGAAGTTTTACTTCTCAAGACCAACGTCTCGAAATAAATGATTTATATTTTGAGAAAATGAGAGAAAGAAATAGTCAAGCCAAGGCAACTATTCCTTTATGGTTTTGTTACTATGCTCAATCTGCTCAAGTTGCTATTTTAACTAAAAAAATAGCGAGCAAGAAAAAAAATTGAAGCATCTTATCCTCCATCGTTGTAAAATGGTGGATGATAAACCTTTAGAATTAGCGACCTTGAAAATTAAGTTTCGATCAAATTCTAAAGAATTTATCTTAATTAATTAACTTAATTATAATAATAGTATACTTCAAAAAAATCGATCATCTTTTTAGCCTAGAGTCTAAAATCGATCAGCATAAACAAAGGTTTCTAGCACGAAACTAGCAAAGCTTAGAAAAAAACCCTTGTATATTTGTGAAACCTTTTATCCAACCACCTCTAAAGCGGCTCTTAAGTTTGGACTCATCGAAGACATTGATTTGATTATGAATTTAAGTGAAAAGTATGTAGGAGCTCTTGAAGATCATAGGATGAAGATTCAAATGAATCCTCAACCGATCGATCAATCAAGTAATATTGAAAAAACCTTTTTCAAGAATTACAAGATCCTCATCCTCCTTTTGATATCCAAAAACTTTCTTATCCAAAGAAAATTTGGAAAAATATTATTATAAAAACCCACTCCTCCTGATTTATTATTTGAGGAAGATACTCATTTCGTAAGAAATTCCTATGATGGAGATTCTTTATATGAATGGAATATTGATGGACTTTCTGAACATCAAATCATTCATACCCTTCATCGAATGCTTATGTTTGCTACTGCTGTTCAATATAGACATCAAAGGAAAATCACATATTACAGCCATCATTTCAAGATTCTGGAACTCACGAAAGGATGGTGGGATAATCTCACTATTCCTCAAAGGGAAGACCTCCTTACAAAATTGATTTAAGGATCTTCCAAAAGACAAATGAAAATTCGGTCTATAATCTTTTTCAAGTAATTATAGATCATTTTGTTGGATCCATTTGAGATCAAGAGAAAAACTTCGCTCCTTACTCCAAAAATTAAGATGTCCATCCTTAACCCATTTTTTGTACAAGGATATATTTCTAGCGTCATGACACTTTATGATAGCCTTCCTTTGGAAGCAAAAATTCATTGAAGGCCTTCATAATCTATTTGTAGAAAAGGTTAAGGTTTCTCTTCGCATCTATGATGGAACCATCCCATATGAAACTCTTACATATGGAAACCTTATTCGCATGTATTAAAATGGTTTAGCAATCTTAAATTAAAAGATCAAATGAAAAGAGAATGTCTACTTGAGCGCAAATAGCTTGGCGAATTCTGCGATCAATTCAACTGTGATCCTCAGGTACGTCCTTTATCTTCCAAACACAAGGGAAAAACATGAAAGACTATTTTTCCTAAGCATGAAAAAGCACATCATAAAAAATGTGACAAATTCATGCACAAACACACTCTCGTCCCTCTGGTTCTAAAACCAAAGAGACAAGAGAAATAAAATGTTACAAATGTGGTCGTACAGGTCATTATGCTAACAAATGCACTGTCAAGAAGAAGTTAAATGAACTTCATATTGATGAAGGGTTAAAACAAACCCAAATGAAAATTCTTGCTTACATCCTCTAATTCTGAAAAAGAATCAAAAAAAGAAGAAGATGATATTTCATCCTCATTAGATTCTAATAAATCTGATAAATCTAACTGTTGCAAATCCTATCAACAAATAGATTATTATAAAAATATAATAAATGATAGATTCATATATACACAGCAAAAGGACCAATTAATTAAACTTTTAGCACAAGTTGAAGATGATTCAACTGATAAAATTATCGATCTTCTTAATGATAAGAAGAAAGATAAACTAGAAAAATTTAATTACAAGCCTCCTATATACTTATCAAAGTATTTAAGAAAAATCTGCAAGTTCATCATCTTCTAATTGACTTCTTTAGCGAGCTAAAATTGAATTAAAGAAACTAAAATTAGAAGTTCAAGAAATTAAAGCAAGAGCAAATGAATGGTTGTCAATGGATCTTGAAATTAATGAGAAGGCATTCAATTCATTTGAAAATAAGCGATTCTAATCAAGAACCAGGTTTCTTACAAAATATTCAAAGGGCAATATACCAGAAATGGTATATTTCCATCAAATTAATTATAAATAAAGAATTTATTTTACCAAATTTAACTTCTCTAATTGATAGTGGAGCAGATTTAAATTATATACAAGAAGGAATAATTCCTTCTAAATATTTTGAAAAAACTAGCCAGTGGTTAAAGGCAGCCGATGGTGAGTCTTTACAATCTCTAGTAGAGGTTTATATTCCCTTCTTCATCGTAAATGGCCATATATCCCTATTGCGTGAGGCTTGAAAGGGTTGTAAGTCCTATTTTGTTGACTGTCTGAGAAGATAATTCTCTAATGGAGGTTTATACTTAGTTTGTTTTATCCTTATGTGATGATTTATTTCAAACTCTCCCCGCATCATCTTCCTCTCTCCCTTTTTCCCCTTTTGGATATATGGCTTCTACTTTCGAGTAACTAATCTAACGATTAGGAGAAATAATAATTTAATAAAGAACTAAAAAATGAGTTCCCTTGAATGAAGAAGACCTAAATAGATGGTCTCTCCCAAGATTGATAAAACTATCAATCAATTTGGAACTTTGATTTTAAGGAAAATCTTAGTGAAAACGTAGAACAAACCATTCTGTAGATCAAATGGATAAAATTCTTTATGTACTAATGTTTGAAGATCATAAATATATTCAAGATTTTAAATATATTCATATAGGGATGACTAATAGCATTCTAACCTTTAACCCTTGAAGGTCTTAATGCTTATTTTAGAGCTAGATGGGATGCTCTTGCTCAATCAATAGTATTCTAAGATAATGTCACGGGCGGTCTATTTCACTTTCTGTCAGTTTATCTCTTTCGATATCTTTTGAAGCCCTAAAATTACATTTACAACTTTATGGTTATGATTTCCTTCAGGGTTCTGAAACTATTGCTCTAATTTTCAGAATTCATTTTCGAGTTTTAAATACTCTAAATCCTTGAGTTTGAAAAGTTGTTCAACCAGCCGAATGAATTACTCTGATTGAAACAAATCTGTTAGCATGCCATATTGCTACTAACAAAGTGATTAAATGGAGTGAGGTGGTATTTCCTGACTCATGGACTATACCTTCTAAGACCTTCCATTAATCAAGATGTAGATAAGATAATTCAAACAGTTGATGGCAATGTTGAAGTTTGATTCAACCCTCATTGATCCATTACACTTCCTAGGGTTTATATCCCTTCTGAAACCTTTGAAGTCTAGATCGGATGGTTCACTCACAAGCCATCGATTGAGGGCCTAAATAAAAAAATCATCATCAGTGAGAGAAAATCAATCTCCACTCCATAAAATGAACTTTAGTTTTAATGAGCTACACAATAGGTTCTAAGACTAGAAGGTTGTTACGAACTTCAAAGTATGATAATTTTCATACTTGTTTTTCTGGAAATAATATAAATGATTTATATTTTTATGAGAAAGAAAATGTCAACAAGGAAACTATTCCTTTCATCACATAGTTTTCCCTTCTATATCAATCTCAAGTTGTTATTTTAACTACCAAAATGGCAAAAGCGAGAAAAATAATTGAAGCATCTTATCCTCCATCGGTTGTAAAATGGTGGATGATAAACCTTTAGAATTAGACCTTTGAAAAAAAAGTCTTTGATCCACAAATTCTAAAGAATTTATCAATTAAACAACTTAATTATAGTAATAGTATTTCAAATAATCATCATCTTTTTTTAGCGTAGTCTAAAATCAATTAGATGCTTAAACAAAGGTTTAAAACTAAACTAGAGCTTAAAAGCTTCTACTAGTATAAACACATTTGTAAAACCTTTTATCCACCTTTTAAAGCGGCTCTTAAGTTTGGGACCCTCTTGAAGACATTGTTTGATTCTAAATTTAAGTGAAAAGTATGTAGGAGCTCTTGAAGATTCTGGATGAAGATTCAAATGAATCTTCAAAAGAAGCGATCTTGATCAATCAAGTAATATTGAAAAAGTTCAAAACCTTTTTTAAGAATTACAAAATCCCCATCTTCCTCTTGATATCCAAAACTTTCATGGAAAAGGAGAGAAAGATGAAAGGACTTTGAAAAGAGAGTCAAAGTGCTTAAAATTATTGAAGATAATTCTAATGGAGGTTTATACTTAGTTTGTTTTATCCATCTTTGATCTTTAATGAGAAGAAAGATAAACTAGAAAAATTTAATTACAACCTCTTATATACTCACTTATCAAGTATTTAAGAAAAATTTGAGGCAAATCATCTTCTAATTTAGCTTCTTTAGCTAAAAGCTGAAGAAACTAAAATTAAGTTTAGCAAATTAAAGGCGAAGAGCAAATGAATGGTCATCTAATGGATCTTGAAATTAATCGAGAAATTTCATTTAATATTCTATATAGATTAATCAGAACCAAGTTTCTTACAAAATATTCAAAGGCGTTTACGAAATGGTATATTTCCATCAAATTAATTATAAATAAAGAATTTATTTTTTTAACTACTCTCTGGTTGATAGTGGAACATATTTAAATTGTATACAAGAAATAATTCCTTCTAAATATTTTGAAAAAAACTACCTTTAGGCGTGAGTCTTTAATTAATATAATCATCATTATGTCAGATGATATTTGTATTCAAATGCCTTTTATTTTAGTCAAAATTTGACACAACACATTATTTTGGGAACTCCTTTTCTTCTATAAAATTTTAATCTAGAATTGATGTTTTCTTTGGGATAAGAAATCACATTTATATCCTAAAGAAATTATCATAAATATATTGAATAGGCTTAATAATAAGTCTATGCATATAAATTATTTACAAGAAAGTAGTTTAACTTTTAAATTAAATTTCTTCCCAAAATTCAAACAAAATTCAAAATTGCCACCAAAATTCCAAAGGAAGTTTGTGGTGACAATGATAATTACGGGAAAGAAAGACTAATGTAGTAGATCTCCCATACATAATTTTAATGAAACGGGACCTTCCACTAAAGCTCATCCTTGTCGGATGAGCGGGACTACCTTGCTTTATGCAAAGAGATTGCTAATTTATTAAAGAAAGGAATAATTGCAATCCTACTCCTCTTAGTAATTGCATTCTATGTTATGAATTTGGCAAAAGAAGCGACTTGTAATTAATTAGCCCTTAAACAAAGTTTTAAAATGGATGGATATCCAATTCTAAATAAAGGAATTTATTAAATAGATTGCATAATGAAAAATTTTTCCAAATTTGATTTAAAATCGATATTTGATCGGATAGAATGATCATATAAAATAGCATTTGATATGAAGACTTATAAGATATATAAATTGCTTATTTATTAAAGCTTAAAGAACTTACATGACATGGCGAGGCGAAGGGCATTACAAGAGGAGTATAGAAGATAAGAAGAGAAGGAAAAATTTGAGCACACATAATACCGAGCCTCTTTATATAGAGGTGGAGGCATAGGAGAATTTTAGAAAAACATTAAATAGTTGCTTAGAATAAGCAATGATATATAAATAGAAAAAACTTAAGCTCTATCATTATAAAAGATACTTTGCTTAGAGGTTAAGCAAGGGAAAAGATATTATAAGCCAATTATTTCATTTGGTGGGACCCACTTTATGTAAAGTAGGTTCCTTGCTGGTGAAGATAAGCGACTACTTTTGGAAAGTAGCAATTATTTCTTCTGGTGGGTCTACTTTATGAATTTAAGTTTCTATAGTGGATTCCACGTCGAAGCCGTCAAAAGACTCGCCACTGTCGCAGATATAGATAGGGTGATTAAACACCTTGGCGAGTTGATTTTCATAAATTTTTTTGAGATGTTCCTTATGTTGAATCTCGGTCTCATGAGGATGATGTCTTTTGATGCTTTGTAGTACCTCATCTACTGATAGCTTAAAATCTGTAATTTTTTGAGGGATCATTAATTTAGAATAAGCTTTAATAATGGCTTTAATTTGCTTGAGCTTATCCTCAATGTTATTTAATTCCACCATTTTAGTAAAAATTATCTTTGAAGGACCAACTGATTGAAAGGGTCCTTTCCAAGTATAACGTTCCAGCTCCAAATCCATGGATTTGGCAGTCCATGAAGAAATGAGCAAGATTTTGTCCTTGAATCATTTTTTTGGGATTAATAGCCCTCATTTTGGGGGCAACTTCCATCCAGTCATTGAAGACTTCTTTGATTGGATCTGGAAGAATATTTAATTACTCCAAAATAGTTCCACCATGAAGAACCATCTTGAAGTTCTTTGTTGATAATATCTTTGTTCATTATATTGTTAAGTTTTAATAAATAAGTGTTTTATATATCCTAGTTTAAGTTTGGTATCAGAGCCATGATGGGGGTAAATCCCTGGGGAGGGGAAGGATGTTAGAGATTTTTTATTACATATCACCATGCTATGGATGAACCAGTACTTTGTTCATTCCACCCATGGATTTGTCCCGTCTTCGTCGCAAATGGCCATCCCTATTGTGATGCTTGATAGGGTGATAAGTCCTATTATTGTTTACTGGCTGGGATAATTCTCTGGTAGAGGTTTCTATTCCCATCTTCGTCACAAATGGCCATGAATCCCTATTGTGTAGGCTTGAAAGGGTTGTAAGTCCTATTTTTGTTGACTGTCTGGGAAGATAATTCTCTAATAGAGGTTTATACTTAGTTTGTTTTATCCTTATGTGGTAATTTATTTCAAATTCTCCCTGCATCATCTTCCTCTCCCCTTTTCCCTTTTTTGTATATGGCTACTTTCTTTTTTCTAATCGATTAGGAGAAATAATAATTTAATCAAGAACTCTGAAATGATAGAGTTTCCCTTGAATGAAGAAGACCTAAATAGATGGTCTCTCCCAAGATTGATAAAATATCATTTATCAATTTGGAACTTTTATTTTAAGGAAAATCTTGATGAAAGCTAAATAGAACATTACGTAAATCAAATTGATTAAACCCTTTATCTACTAATGTTTGAAGATCATAAATATATAGATTTTAAATATATTCATAAAATGATGATCTGAGATAGCATTCAAACCTTTAACCCTTAAAGGTCTAAATGCTTCTATTTTAGCAAGACTAAGAGATGGCGATGCCTTGGCTCAAATCCCATGAGTGTTGTAGAGACTAGCCTATGGTTTATTTCAACACCTTTCTCAATCTAAGTTTATCTCTTTCTGATATAAAACTTTTTGAAGCTTTAAAATTACATTTACAGCTTTATGGTTATGATTTTCTCCCAGGTTCTGAAACTATTGCTTTAATCTTCAGAATTCATTTTCGAGTTTTAAATACTCTAAATCCTAGAGTTCAGAAAGCTTTTCAACCAGTCGAATGAACTACTCTGATTGAAACAAATCTGTTAGCATCCCATATTTCCACTAACAGAGTGATTAAATGGAATGAGGTGGTATTTCCTGACTCATGGACTATACCATCGGTCGCACCAATACCTTCCATTAATCAAGATATTTGATAATGGCAAAGTTGAAGTCAGATTCAAACCTCATCAATCCATCACACTTCCTAGGGTTTCTATCCCTTTTATAACCTCAAAGAAGTCTAGATCGGATGGTTCACACACTCGAAACCGGTCGAGAGGCCCTTCCTAAAAATAAATCATATCATCATCATTGAGAGAAAATCAATCTCCCACTCCCAGAAATGAAACTTTAGTCTTAATGAGCTACACAATAGGTTCTAAGACTAGAGGTATTACGAAGAATACTTCCAACCAAAGTATGATAACTTTCATACTTGGTATAGAAGTTTTACTTCTCAAGACCAAAGTCTCGAAATAAATGATTTATATTTTGAGAAAATGAGAGAAAGAAATAGTCAAGCCAAGACATCTATTCCTTTCGTCGCATGGTTTTGCAGTTACTATGCTCAATCTGCTCAAGTTGAGATTTTAACTACCAAAAAATGGAAAGAGCAAGGAAAAATAATTGAAGCATCTTATCCTCCATCAGTTGTAAAAATGGTGGATGATAAACCTTTAGAATTAGCGGCCTTTGAAAAAATTTGTTCTGATCCACAAATTCTAAAGTAATTTATTACTGTAAATAAATTACTTAATTATAGTAATAGTATACTTCAAATAATCACTGATCATCTTTTTAGCCTAGAATCTAAAATCGATTAGATGCTTAAACAAAAGGTTTCTAGCCCTGAAACTAGCAAAGCTTCAGAGAAAGCTTCTACTAGTATAAACCCATCTGTGAAACCTTTTATTCAACCACCTCCTAAACTGGCTCTTAAGTTAGGACCTCTTCTGAAGACATTCAGAATTTGATTCTAAATTTAAGTGAAAAGTATGTAGGAGCTCTTGAAGATATCATTCAATTGGATGAAGATTCAATTGAATCCTCAATCGAAATAGATACTAATCAATCAAGTAATATTGAAAAACTTCAAAACCTTTTTCAAGAATTACAAGATCCTCATCCTCCTCTTGATATCCAAAAACTTTCTTATCCAAAAAAAAAATTTGGAAAACATTATTAAAAAAACACACTCCACCTGATTTATTATTTGAGGAAGATACTCATTTCATAGGAAATTCTTATGATGGAGATTCTTTATATGAATGGAATATTGATAGACTTTCTGAACATCAAATCATTCACACCCTTCATCGAATGCTTATGTTTGCTATTGTTGTTTAATCTAGACATCAAGCAAAACCATATATTATTGCTCGAGCCATCATTTCAGGATTCTCTGGAACTCTGAAAGGATGGTGGGATAATTTTCTCTTGTTTTCAAAAGACCTCTCTAAATTGACTTAGAAATTGGATCTTGAAAGACAAAACATGAAAATTCTATCTATAATCTTTTCCAAATAATTATAGATCATTTTGATGGATCCATTGGAGATCAAGAAGAAAAAACTCGCTCCTTACACCAAAAATTAAGATGTCCATCCTTAACCCATTTTTGATGGTACAAGGATATATTTCTAAGCATCATGATTATGATGCCTAGACTTGGAAAAAAATTCATTGAACCTTCCCAATCTATTCTTGAGGTTAAGGCTTCTCTTAATCTGATGGAACCATCTCATATGAAACCCTAACATATGGAAATTATTTGCATGTATTAAAATCGGATAGTATTTTTGATCTTAAATTAAAAGATCAAATGAAAAGATGATACTTGGCGAGCTTGGTGAATTCTGAACAATTTTGATCCTCGTGCGTCCTTAATTTTCAAAATAGGAAAACACAGAAATACTATTTTTCCTAAGCGTGAAAAATCATGTCATAAAATGTGATAAATTCATGCACAAACTCAAGAACTCTCGTCCCTCTTGTTCTAAAACCAAAGAGACAAGAGAAATAAAATATTACAAATGTGGTCGTATAAGTCATTACACAAATAAATGCACTGTCAAGAAGAATTTAAATAAACTTCAGATTGACGAAGTGTTAAAACAAACCCTGATGAAAATTTTACTTACATCCTCTGATTCTGAAATAGAATAAGAAGATGAAGAAGAACATATTTCATCTTCATCCTCATCGTTCGATAAATATAAATCTAACTATTGCAAGTCACGTCAACATAGATTATTATAAAAATATAATAAATATGATAGATGCGTATCCTCACGAGCAAGGACAATTAAAACTTTTAGCACAAGTTGAAGATGATTTAACTCATTGATAAAATTGATCTTCTTAATGATTAGAATAAAAAATAAATTAGAAAAATTTAATTACAAGCCTCATATACTTTTTATCGAGTATTTAAGAAAAATCTGAGAGTATCTATTACTATAATTTGTTTAATTATGTAAATAAATTCTTTAGAATTTGTGGATCGAAACTTATTTTAGAGCTAATTCTAAAGGTTTCATTTTTATATGGAGGATAAGATGCTTCAATTTTTCCTTGCTATTTGCCATTTTTGGTAGTTAAAATAGCAACGAGCAAATTGAGAAATAATATTTCTGAAAGGAATAGTTACTTTGGCTTGACTATTTCTTTTCTCATTTTCTTGAAATATAAATCATTTATTTGAGATGTTGGTCTTGAAAGTAAAACTTATTAAATACAAAAATTATCATACTTTGGTTGGAAGTATTCTTTTAGAATAACCTCTCTAGTCTTAGAACTTATTGTGTAGCTCATTAAGACTAAATTTCTTTTCTGATGGAGTGGGAGATTGATTTTCTCTCACTAGATGATAGATATGATTTTTGTTTAGGCGAAGGGCCTTGATCGATGGTTCATAAGTGTGTGAACCATCTAATCTAGACTTCTATGAGGTTTTAGAAGGGATAGAAACCCTAGGAAGTGTAATGGATCGACGAGGGTTGAATCAAACTTTTTACATCAAGCTAGTTCCAATTGATCTGATGTTTTATTTTTGGGAGAAGACCATCTATTTATCTTCTTCTTTCAAGAACTCTACCATTTAAGTTCTTGATTAAATTATTATTTCTTCTTAGATTAGAAGTTACTTAAAGAACGCCATATTGCAAAAAATGGAGAAAAGGGAGAGGAGATGATGTAGGGAGAATTTGAAACAAATCACCACATAAGGATAAAATAAACTAAGTATAAACCTCCATTAGAGAATTATCTTCCCAGACAGCCAACAAAAATAAGTCTCCAATGGATCCAACAAAATGATCTATAATTGTTTGGAGAATATTATATATTTTCATTGGGTTTTTTTTTCTTTGTTCTTTTGGAAGATCCTTGTACTTGTCAATTTTGCTAAGGATGTCTTCTCTTTGAGGAATAGTGAGAAAATTATCCCACCATCCTTTCAGAGTTCCAAGAATCCTGAAATGATGGCTCGAGCGATAATATATTGCTTTGTGATATAGATTGAGCAGTAGAAACATAAGCATTTGAAGGGTATGAATGATTTGATGTTGAAGTCCATCAATATTCCATTCATATAAAGAATCTCCATCATAGAATTTCCTAGAAATTAGTATCTTCCTCAAATAATAAATTAGAGAGTGGGTTATTTATAATAATGTTTTCCAAATGTTTCTGATAAGAAAGTTTTGGATATCAAGGAGGATGAGGATCTTGTAATTCTTGAAAAGGTTTTGAACTTTTTCAATATTACTTGATTGATCAGTATTAATTTCAGTTGAGGATTCATTTGAATCTTCATCCGATTGACTGATATCTTCAAGAGCTCCTACATACTTTTCACTTAAATTTAGAATCAAATTCTAAATGTCATCAGAAGAGGGTTTTAACTTAAGAGCCAGTTTAGGAGGTGGTTGGATAAAAGGTTTTACAAATGGGTTTATACTAGTAGAAGCTTTTTCGAGCTTTCTAGTTTTACTAGAAACCTTTTGTTTAAGCATCGATCAATTTTAGACTCTAGGCTAAAAGATGATCGATGATTATTTGAAGTAACTATTACTATAATTAAGTTGTTTAATTACGTAATAAATTCTTTTAGAATTTATGGATCGGAACTTATTTTTCTGAAGGCCGCTAATTCTAAAGGTTTATCATCCACTATTTTTACAACTGATGGAGGATAAATGCTTCAATTATTTTTCCTTACTCTGTTTGCCATTTTTTGGTAGTTAAAATAGCAACTTGAGCAGATTGACATAGTAACCGCAAAACCATGCTACAAAAGGAATAGTTGCTTTATCTTGACTATTTCTTTCTCTTATTTTCTCAAAATTTAAATCATTTATTTCGAGACGTTGGTCTTGAGAAGTAAAACTTCTATACCAAGTACGAAAATTATCATAATGGATCGATGAGGGTTCAATCGAACTTCAACATCGCCATCAGCTGTAGTTTCAAATTGATAAATGATAGTTTTATCAATTTTAGGGAGAGACCATCTATTTAGGTCTTCTTCTTTCAAGGGGAACTATGCCATTTCAGAGTTCTTGATTAAATTATTATTTCTCCATTAAATTAGAAGTTACTTCAAAGAAGTAGAAATATATTACCAAAAATGGTGAAAAAGGGAGAGGAAGATGATGCAGAAAGAATTTGAAAAAAATCACCACATAAGGATAAAACAAACTAAGTATAAATCTCCATTAGAGAATTATCTTCCCAGACAGTCAACAAAAATAGGACTTACAACCCTTTCAAGCCTCACGCAACTATTTCACAAAAATGATTTATATTTTAAGAAAATGAGAGAATGAAATTGTCGAAAAAAGCTATTCCTTTTCATTAGCATGGTTTTGGATTATGCTCAATCTGCTCAAGTTGCTATTTTATATATCTGGTTTAAGTCTGGTATCAGAGCCATGATGGGGTAAATCCCTGGGGACGGGAAGGATGTTAGAGATTTTTTGTTACATTTTACCATGCTTTGGATGAACCAGTACTTTGTTCATTCCTCCCATGGCTTTATCCCGTCTTCATCGCAAATGGCCATCCCTGTTGCATGATGCTTGATAGGGTCATAAGTCTATATTGACTGCAGGATAATTCTCTGGTTGAGGTTATATTCAGTCTTCTGTAAATACTTCTCATTATTGAGGCTTGAAAGGGTTATAAGTCCTATTTTGTGTGGGAAGATAATTCTCAATGGAGGTTTATACTTAGTTTTTTTATCCTTATGTGGTAATTTCTTTCAAATTCTCCCATCATCTTCTCTCTCTTTTTGGTTATATGGATTCTACTTCTTCTAAAGTAACTTCTTATTAGAAATAATAATTTAATTAAGAACTCTAAAATGGTAGAGTTCCCCTTGAATGAAGAAGACCTAAATTGATGGTCTCTCCCCAAGATTGATAAAATTATCATTTATCAATTTAAAACTTTTGATTTTAAGGGAAAATCTTCAGTGAAAACTATAGAACAAATCATTACTGTAGATCAAATGGATAAAACCATTTATCTACTAATGTTTGAAGATCTGCATAAATATATGCAATATTTTAAATACATTCATATAGGGATGATACATATAGCATTCAAACCTTTAACCCTTAAAGGTCTAAATGTCTAACAAGCTAATGAGATGCCTTCGGGCTCATCCTTTATGAGTGTTGTAGAGCCTATGTCACGGGCGATTTATTTCAACACCTTTCCCAATCGAGTTTATCTCTCTCGATATAAATTTTTTGAAGCTCTAAAATTACATTTTGACTTTATGGTTATGATTTTTCCGGTTCAAAACTATTGCTCTAATTTTCAGAATTCATTTTTGAGTTTTAAATACTCTAAATCCTAGAGTTTGGAAAGCTGTTCAACCAGCCGAACGAACTACTCTGATTGAAATAAATCTGTTAGCATCCCATATTGCTACTAACAGAGTGATTAAATGGAATGAGGTGGTATTTCCTGACTCATGGACTATACCATCTGTGGTCGCACCAAGACCTTCCATTAATCAAGATGTAGATCAGATAATTCAAATAGCTGATGGCGATGTTGAAGTTAGATTCAACCCTCATCGATCCATTATGCTTCCTAGGGTTTCTACCCATTTTGAAACCTCAGAGAAGTCTAGATCGGATGGTTCACACACCAACAATTGGTGAGGCCCTTCTAAATAAAATCATATCTATCATCCGTGAGAAAATCAATCTCCCACTCATCTAAACTTTAGTCTTAATGAGCTACATATGTTCTAAGACTAGAGGTTACGAAGAATACTTCCAACCAAAGTATGATAATTTTCATACTTGGTATAGAAGTTTTACTTCTCAGACCAACATCTCGAAATAAATGATTTATATTTTGAGAAAATGAGAGAAAATAAATTCAAGGCAACTTCCTTTTCTCATGGTTTCTGATTCTTATGCTCAATGCTCAAGTTGTTGTTTTAACTACCAAAAAATGGCAAACAGAGCAAGGAAAAATAATTGAAGCATCTTATCCTCCATCAGTTATAAAAATGGTGGATGATAAACCTTTAGAATTAGTGGCCTTTGAAAAAATAAGTTTCGATCCACAAATTCTAAAAGAATTTATTACTGTAATTAAACAACTTAATTATAGTAATAGTATACTTCAAATAATCACTGATCATCTTTTTAGCCTAGAGTCTAAATTCGATCAGATGCTTAAACAAAGGTTTCTACTAGCAAAGCTTCATAAAAAGCTTCTACTAGTATAAACCCATTTGTAAAACCTTTTATCCAACCACCTCTTAAACTAGCTGTTAAGTTAGGACCCTCTTATGAAGACATTCTAAATTTAAGTGAAAAGTATGTAGGAGCTCTTGAAGATATCGATTGATGGATGAAGATTCAAATGAATCCTCAACAAAGCGATCTTGATCAATCAAGTAATATTGAAAAAGTTCAAAACCTTTTCAAGAATTACAAGATCCTCATCCTCCTCTTGATATCCAAAACTTTCTTATCGAAAATTTGGAAAACATTATTATAAAAACCCACTCCTCGATTTATTATTTGAGGAAGATACTCATTTAGTAGGAAATTCTTATGATGGAGATTCTTTATATGAATGGAATATTGATGGACTTTCTGAACATCAAATCATTCATACCCTTCATCGAATTCTTATGTTTGCTACTATTATTCAATCTAGACATCAAGCAAAATGACATATTGATGCCTGAGCCATCATTTCAGGATTCTCTGGAACTCTGAAAGGATGGTGGGATAATTTTCTCATTGTTCCTCAAAGGGAAGACCTCCTTAGAGAAATTGACTTAAGTACTAAGGATCTTCCAAAAGAATAGCAAAAACTAATGAAAATTCAATCTATAATCTTCTCCAAACAATTATAGATCATTTTGCTGGATCCATTGGAGATCAAGGAGAAAAAACTCACTCCTTACTCCAAAAATTAAGATGTCCATCCTTAACCCATTTTCGATGGTACAAGGATATATTTCTAGCACGCGTCATGACACTTTATGATGCCAATAGCCTTCACTGGAAGCAAAAATTCATTGAAGGCCTTCCCAATCTATTTGCTGAAAAGGTTAAGGTTTCTCGCTCTATGATGGAACCATCCCATATGAAACCCTAACATATGAAACCTTATTTTACATGTATTAAAAGCGGATTAGCTATATGCTCGATCTTAAATTAAAAGATCAAATGAAAGAGAATGTCTACTTGAGCGAAGGACTTGGCAATTCGTGTGATTCAGTCGTATCCTTTATTTTCTAAAAATAGGGGAAAAACATGAAAGACTATTTTTCCTAAACGTGAAAAATCTCGTCATAAAAATGTGATAAATTCACGTACAAACACAAGCACTCTCGTCCCTCTGGTTCTAAAACCAAAGAGACAAGAGAAATAAAATATTATAAATGTGGTGATGCTGGTCATTACAAATAAATGCACCATCGAAGAAGTTAAATGAACAGTTGATGAAGGGTTAAAAAAAAACCACGATGAAAATTTTACTTACATCTCGATTAAAGAATAGAAGAAGAGAAGATCATATCATCTTCATCGTCATTTCGATAAATCTAGCATTGCAAGTCGTCAATGAGATAGATTATTAAAAAATAATAAATATGACATGTCTGTATACACTCACCCATGAGCAAAAGGACCAATTAATTAAACTTTTAGCACAAGTTGAAAGATGATTC
>JAKCPB010001444.1:0-137693 GCA_021442155.1 Cymbidium sinense | reverse complement strand
TTGAGATAAAAATAAAAATAAAATAAACTAAAATAAATATAAAAATAAACTAAATATACCTAAACTACTATTTAGTTTAATTTAAAAAAAAAAGTAAAATAATAAATAAAAAAACCCCTAACACAACCCTAATAACCCAACCCTAAACCTAAACCCTAAACCTAAACAACCCTAAACCATGAACCCTAAACCACAAATGCTAAACCCTAAACCCTATAAAACCATAAACCTAAACCCTAAACTCCTAAACCCCAAAACCTAAATAAAGCCTAAACACTAAGCCCCAAAACCCTAACCCTACATCCTAACTAAACCTAATCACCCCTTAAACCCTAAAAAAAAAAACTAAACCTAAATTAAATAAATCATAAAAATAAAATAAATAAAACCCTAAACATAAATAAATAAATAAAATAAATAAAAAATAAACAATAAATAACCTAAACTAAAAAATAAAACCTAAAAATAAACCCAAAATAAAAACCTAAACCTAAACCTAAAAATAAAAAATAAAAAATAAAACCTAAACCTAAAAACAAAATAAAAATAAAACTCAACTAAGAAATAAACATAAATTTAAACCTTAACTTAAAAACTAAACTAAATTTTAAAACCTAAACTAAAATAAATAAACCTAAAGAAATAAACTAAACTAAATAAAATAAAAATAAACTTAGATAAAAATAAAAATAAAATAAACTAAAAAAATAAACTAAATAAACTAAACTATCGATTAACTTAATTTTTTATTTTAAAAATTCTCCTAAACTTTAAACCTAAACCTTAAACTAACCCTAAATCTTAAAAACCCTAAACCTACAACACTAAACCTACAACCCTAAAAAAACCCTAAACCCTTAAAACCTAAAAAAAACCTAAACCCTAAACCCTAAAACCAATCTAAACCCTAAAAGCATAAAACCCTAAACCTTAAACCCTAAACCACAAACCCTAAGCCTAAACCTAAAGTAACTAAATAAATTAAATAATAAACATAAATCCTAAAACCTAATAAACCTAAACTTAAACCTAAACCCTAAGAATGGGCAACACCACCGTCAACCAAGCTCAGCCTAGATCTAGCGGTGGAGGCAAAGTTGGAGGCGGTGATTATCGCGGTGGTGGAGAATCTGAGGTGTTGGTGGATCAGAGGTGGTGGTGAGCCTGGTGGTTATGGAGGAGAAGTGGTTATATGTGGTGGTGGAGGGAGAGATCGGGGATCTAATGGTGGATCCTGCTACCCGAGAGGCCGGGGTGGTTCTGATGGGAACTGGAGAAACTGAAGAATGATCGATCTGATCGGTTGTTTATGGAACTATGTCTTTGGCTTTTCTCTATGCATGCTCATTTTTGATTTATGTCGTCGCTTTTGTCATAAAAATCTTGGTGTGTTACTTGGTTGATGAAATAAAAAAAAAGAAGAAATGTTGAATCTGAATTTGTTCTCTATTAAAATAAAATGAAACCAAAAACCCTAAACCCTAAACTAAAACGTGAACCCTAGACCTAAAACCTAAACCCTCAAACCTAAACCTTAAACCTTAAACCCTAAAAAACTAAACCCAAGCTCTAAACCCCATCATAAATCACACCTACACCCTAAATCTAAATCCCTAAACCCTAACTAACCCTAAACCCCCAAATTCTAAAACCTAAACCTAAACTATATAAAATTTAAAATAAAATAAATACAAAAACTTAAACCTAAATAAAAAATAAAATAAAATAAAATAAAACCTAAACCTAAACAAAAAAATAAATAATCAAAAAATAAAACTAAACTAAAATAAAATAAATAAAACCTAAACTAAACTAAAAAATGAAAACCTAAATAAAATAAAACTAAATCTCTAAAATAAAATAAAAAAACTAAATCAAAACCTAAACCTATAAATAAACCAAAAATAAATAAAAATAAACCTAAACCCTAAACCAAAAAAAACCTAAACCTAAAATAAACATCATAAACTTAAACCTAAACTAAAATAAAAAAATAAAATAAACCTAAACCTAAACCTAAAATAAATTAAAACACCTGACTAAATAAAATAAAATAAACTAAAAATGAACCTAAACCTAAACTAGAAAAAATACCTAAAAATAAACTTAAAACCTAAACCTAAGAAAATAAAATGGAAATCTAAACCTTAACCTAAAAATAAAAAATTAAACATAAACATAAAAAAATAAAATAATAATAAAACTAAATTAAAAAAAAACTTAATCTAAAACCTAAACCTAAAAAATAAACTAAAATAAATAAATATAAAATAAATAAATAAAACTAAATAAAAATAAAAATAAACCAAAATAAAAAAAAAATAAACTAAATAAACTTTAACCTACTAGTTTACTTAATTAATAAAAAATATAAATATAAAAAACCCACCCTAAACCCTAAACCTTAAAGCTACAACCCCAAACCAATCCTAAACAAACCCCAAACCCAAACCCTACCCTAAACTACCTAAACCATAACATATAACCATAAAACTAAACCAAACCCTAAAAAATCCTAAACCCTAAAACCTAAAAAACCTAAACCTAAACTAAATAAAACCTAAAATAAAATAAATAAACAACTTAAACCTAAATAATAATAAATAAAATAAAATAAAAGAAAACCTAGTAACTAAAAAAACATAACATCCAAAAACTAAATCTAATTCTAAAATAAAATAAAATAAAATAAAATAAAATAAAATTAAATAAATGAAAATAAACCAAAATAAAATAAAATAAACATATAAATAAAAAAAATAAAATAAAATAAACATACATAAAAAATAATCCTAAAACAAAATAAAATAAAACAAAATAAAACCTAAACCTAAAAAATAAACCTAGAAATAAATAAAAAATAAAACTGAACCCTAAACTAAAGAACACTAAACCTAAAATAAACAAAAGAAAATAAACCTAAACTAAAATAAATAAAACCTAAACGTAAACTTGAAATAAACTAAACCTAAACCTAAGCTAAATAAAATAAAATAAACTAAAAGTAAACCTAAACCTAATCTAAAAAATAAAACCTAAAAATAAACCCAAAATAAAAACCTAAAACCTAAACCTAAAAAAATAAAATAAAAACCTAAACATAAACCTAAAAATAAAAAATAAAACCTAAACCTACAAAAATAAAATAAAAATAAAACTAAACTAAAAAATAAACCTAAACCTAAACCTACAAAATAAACTAATATAAAAAAAAAATAAAATAAATAATTCAAAATAAATAAACCAAACTAAATAAAAATAAAATAAACCTAAATAAAAATAAAATTAAAATAAACTAAATAATTTTAAAATAAACTAAATAAGCATAAACCTTGTTAATTTTTAATTTTTTTTAAAACCCTAAATCGTAAACACACACTAAACCTACAACCCTAAACCTACCTAAACCCTAAACAACCCTAAATACAAACCCTAAAATACCTAAACCTAAACCCTAAAGCATAAACCCTAAAACCCTACCTAAACCCCTAAACCCTAATCCCTAAACCCACAAACCTAACCTAAAGTAACTAAATAAATTAAAAAATAAACTTAAACCCTAGAACATAATAAACCTAAACCTAAACCTAAACCCTAATAATGGGTAGAACCTTGATGGCAGGAACATCACTATTAAATAGAGTTTAGATTTGGGGTGGAGAAGCGGGGGCGATGGTTATCATGGTGGCGGGGATCTAGAGGTGTTGGTGGATATTGAGGTGGTGGTCGAAGAAGTGGTGGTTTTGGAAGTGGGAGAAGCGACAGAGGTTACAGTTATGGTGGTGGTGGAGGGAGAGATCGAGGATATGATGGTGGATCCCTACTCGAGAGATCGGGGTGGTTCGGATGGGAACTGAAAAAATTGAAGAACGGCCGATCCGATCTATTGCATATGGAACTATGTCTTTATAGAAGAGATGATTCTAGTTATCTAGGGATTTTGATTTGCACTATGCGTTCTTATATTTTTATCTATGTCTCCCTTGCATCATAGAAAACTTAGTGTGTTACTTAGTTGATGAAATCAAAAAGAAGATATGTTGAATCTGAAGTTCTTCTCTATTAAAAAAAAACCAAAAACCCTAAGCCATAAACTAAAACTTGAACCATAGACCTAAAACCTAAACCCTCAAAACCCTAAACCCTAAACCATAAAACCATAAACCCTAAACCCTAAAACCTAAACTCTAAACCCTAAAACCTAAACCATAAACCCTAAACCTAAAAACCCTAAAGACTAAACCCTATACCCTAAAACCTAAACCCTAAACCCTAAACCCTAAACCCTAAACCCTAAACCCTAAAACCAAATCCTAAATGCTCAAGCAACCCTAAACCCTAAAAACCTAAACCTAAACTAAGTAAAACTAATAAATAAAATAAATAAAAAAACTTAAACCTAAATAAAAAAAAATAGAAACCAAAACTAAAACCTAAACCTAAACCTAAACCTAACCCTAAACCTAAAAAGAAAATAAATAAAAAAATAAAACTAAACTAAAATAAAATAAATAAAAACTCTAAACTAAACTAAAAAAAATAAAAAACCTAAATAAAATAAAAACTAATCCTAAAATAAAAATAAAATAAACCTAAAATAAAATAAAATAAATAAAATTAAAATTAAAACAAAATTAAAACATAAATCTAAAATAAACCTAAGAATAAACCTAAAATGAATAGACAAAAAACCTCAACCCTAAACTAAAAAAAACTTAAACTTAAAATAAAATAAAATTAACCTAAACCTAAACAAAATGAAATAAACTAAAATAAATAAAACCTAAACCTAAACCTAAAAAAATAAAATAAAATAAAATAAAAGTAAACCTAAACCTAAAAAAATTAAAACCTAAAATCTAAACCTAAAAAAAATTAAATAAAAATCAAAACCTAAACCAGAAAATAAAAAAAATAAAACCTAAACCTTAAAAATAAAATAAAAATAATATTAAACTAAAATATAAACTTAAACCTAAAAAATAAACTAAAATAAAAACCTAAACTAATTAAATAAACTAAACTAAATAAAAATAAAAATAAAATGGAATTAAAATTTAAAATAAATAAAATAAACTAAACTTAAACCTACTAATTTACTTAATTTTAAAAAATAAAAAATAAAAAATAAAAAAACCCTAACCCTAAACTAACCCTAAACCCTAAAAAAAACCTAACCTTAAATCTTAACATAACCCTAAACCCTAAAACCTTAACTAAAAATAAAGCCTAAACACTAAACCCTAAACTCTAAACCCTAATCCTAAACCCTAAAAAAACCCTAAACTAAAATCCTAAATCTTAAAACCTAAAACCAACCTAAACCAAAACTAAAAAAACCTAAAAAATAAAAAATAAATAAACTAAACCTAAATAATAAAATAAAATAAAAAAATAAACTAAAAATAATCCTAAACCTAAAGTAAAAAAATAAAACCTAAAAATAAACCTAAAATAAAAACATAAATCTTAAACATAACAAAATAAAATAAAAACCTAAATCTAAACCTAAAAAAAAATAAAACCTAAAACTAAAAAATAAAATAAAAATAAAACTGAACTAAATAATAAACATAAACATAAAAAGTAAACGAAAATAAAAGACTTAAACTAAAATAAATAAACCTAAAATAAATAAACTAATCTAAATAAAAAAACATAAATAAAAATATAAAATAAAATAAATAAAAATAAATAAACTAAATAAACTAAATAAACTAAACCTACCTATTAACCTAATTTTTTTATTTTAAAAAAATTCTCCTAATCCCTAAACCGTAAACCCTAAACTCTCTAAAACCCTAAACCACAAACCTCAACTAAAAAACCCTAAACCTACAACCAGAAACCCACAAACCCTAAATGCTAAAAGCATAAACACTTAAAGCATAAAACCTCCCAAACCCCAACCCTAAACCGTAAACCCTAAACCCCAAACCCAAAACCTAAACATAAAGTAACTAAATAAATTGAAAAATGAACCTAAAACCTAAAACTTAATAAACCTAAACCTAAACCTAAACACTAAGAATGACAACCTTGGCAGAGAACATCACCTTCAAAAGAGGCTAGATCTGTGGTGGAGGCAAAGCGAGTGGTGGTGATGTAGTGGTGGTGGGGATCTGAGGTTGGTGGATAGGTGGTAGTAGGAGCAGTCATGATTATGGAGGCGGATGAGCGACGGAGGTTACAGCCATGGTGGCGGAGGAGGGAGAGATCGTGTATGTTGGTGGATCCTGCTACTCGAGAGGCCGGTGGTTCGATGAGGGGAGAAATTGAAGAATGATCCATTCGATCTACTGCTTATAGAACTATGTCTTTATAATAGAGACTATTTTAGTTATGTAAAGTTTTGATTTTCTCTATGCGTGCACATTTTTGATCTATGTAGTCGCTTGTGTCTTAAAAATCTTGGTGTGTTATTTGGTTGATGAAATGAAAAAGAAGAAATGTTAAATTTGAATTTGTTCTCTATTAAAAAAAACCTTGAACCCTAAACCATAAACCCTAAAGCCTAAAACCTGAACCCTAAACTAACCTCAAACCCTATGCTAACCCTAAACCCTAAACCCTAAACCCTCAAAACCCTAAACCCTAAAGCCTAAACACTAAACCCTAAATCCTAAAACCTAACCTTAAACCCTAAAACCTATGTCTTTATAGTAGAGATGGTTCTAGTTATAAAGGACCTATGTCTTTATAGTAGAGACAGTTCTAATTATCAAGCATTTTTTATTTCCTCTATGAATGCTCATTTCTTATCTATGTCATCGCTTGTGTCTTAGAAAACTTATTATGTTATTTGGTTGATGAAATCAAGAAGAAAAATGCTGAATCTAAATTTATTCTCTGTTAAAAAAACCTTAAACCCTAAACCCTAATCTTAAACTAAAACTTATACCTAAACCTAAACCTAAACCCTAAACCCTAAACCCTAAACCTTAAATCATTAAAAACCCTAAACCCTAAACCCTAAACCTAAAACATTAACCCTAAACCCTAAACCCTAAAAGCATAAACCCTAAAACCTTAAACCCTAAACCTTAAAAACTAAACCCTAATTCTTAAACCCTAAATCATAACCCTAAACCCTAAACCCTAAACCCCAAACCTTAAATTTAAACCTCAAGTTACTAAATAAATTAAAAAATAAACCTAGACCCTAAAACTTAATAAACCTAAACCTATACCTAACAATCCTAAACTTATACTTGAGAGCCTAGGGTCATTCTGATGGGAACTAGAGAAATTGAAGAATGACCAATTTGATCTACTACTTACGAAACTATGTCTTTACAATAGAGATAATTCTAGTTATCTAGGGTTTTTGATTTGCTCTATGCGTGCTCATTTTTTATCTATGTCATCACTTGTGTCTTAGAAAACTTGGTGTGTTATTTTGTTGATGAAATCGAAAAGAAGAAATGTTTAATATCAATTTATTCTCTATTAAAAAAACTTGAAACCCTGAACCCTAAACCGTAAACTAAAACTTATACCCTAAACCCTAAACACTAAACCATAAACTTTAAACCCTAAACCAACCCTAACCCTAAACCCTAAACCCTATATCTAAACCTTAAGTAACTAAATAAATTAAAAAATAAACCTAAACCCTAAAACCTAATAAACCTAAACTTAAACCTAAACCCTAAGAATGGGCAGAACCTTGATAGAAGGAAAATCACTGTCAACCAGGCTCAGTCTAGATCTGGCAGTGGAGGTGAAGGCGGAGGTGGTTATCATCGCAGTGGTAGTGGGGATCTAGAGGAGCTGGTGGATATAGAGGTGGTGGTCAGAGCAATGGTAGTCATGGGCGGGGAGATGGCGAGGTTATAGTTGTGGTGGTGGGAGGAGATCGGGAAATGATGGTGTATCCCACTCAGAGGCCTCGATGGTTCTGAGCTGGCGAAGAATGAAGGATCGATTTATTGCTTATGTAACTATGTCTTTATAGGAGAGACAGTTCTAGTTATCTAAGGTTTTTGATTTGCTCTATTCATGCTCATTTTTGATCTGTCATCGCTTGTGTCTTAGAAAACTCGATGTGTTACTTGGTTGATGAAATTGAAAAAAAAGAAATGTTGAATCTGAATTTGTTCTCTATTAACAAAAACTAAAAACCCTAAACCTAAACTTGAACTAAAACCTAAAACCATAAACTAACCTAAAATCTCTAAACCCTAAACCCAACCCTAAAACCACCTAAACCCTAAACCATAAAACGTGAAACCCTAAACCCTAAACCCTAAACCTTAAACCTTAAACCTAAAAACCTAAACACTAAACCCTAAACCCTAAACCCTAAACCCCAAACCCTAAACCCTAAACCCTAAATCCTAAAACCCTAAAATAATACATAATAATAAAATATATAAAAAAACCTAAATAAAATAAAAGATAAAATAAAAAAAACCTAAACTAAACCTAAACCTAAACATAAAAGAAAAAAATAAAATAAAATAAAATATAAATTAAAATAAAACAAACCTAAACTAAACTAAAAAAAATAAAATAAAGTTAAGAATAAAACTTAAATAAAATAAACTAAACATAAAATAAGATAAAATAAAAGCTAAATAAAATCTTACCTAAAAATAAAACCTAAAAAATAAAAATAAAAACC
The DNA here is from genome assembly GCA_021442155.1 of Cymbidium sinense. Lineage (NCBI taxonomy): Eukaryota > Viridiplantae > Streptophyta > Magnoliopsida > Asparagales > Orchidaceae > Cymbidium > Cymbidium sinense. The sequence continues at coordinate 129,067 of JAKCPB010001444.1, read as the reverse complement.
TAAATCTAACTAAAAAAAAACCTAAACCTAAAATAAAAATAAAATAAACAAAATAAAATAAACCTAAACCAAAATAAAATAAACTAAAATAAATACAATAAACCTAAACCTAAACTAAATAACCTAAAACTAAACTTAAACTAAATAAAATAAAATAAACTAAAAATAAACCTAAACCTAAACTAAAAAGAAAACCTGAAAATAAACTTAAAATAAAAAACCTAAAACCTAAACCTAAAAAATAAAAACCTAAACCTAAACTAGTGAATAAAAAATAAAACCTAAACCTAAAAAATAAAATAAAATAAAACTAAACAAAAATAAGCATAAACTTAAACTTAAAATAAAATAAAATAAAATAAAACCTAAATTAAAATTAATAAATATAAAATAATATAAACTAAATAAAAAATAAACTAAATAACAAAATAATAAAATAATGTAAAATAAATAAAATACTAAATACTAAACCTCATTAATTTAAGAAACCTATAAAACCTAAATATCCCTACCCTAACTTTAACATACCCTACCCTAAACTTTTTTTTCTACTAATCTAATTAAAACATACCTAAATATAAACCTTTTTAATTAAAAATTATGAAACTACCTGAGCCCCAAAAAATAAGCTGGAACCTAAATCATAAACCTAAAATAAATAATTTACCTAAATAAATGACACAAAATCCTAAACCTTAAACCTTAAAACTAACACTAAACCCTAAAATAAAGAAAAATAAATAAAGCACAACCCTAAACACTATAACCTAAACTATAAGTAACCCTAAAACTAAATCCTACCTAAACCAAACCATAATACCCAAATAATACAAATGTAAAAACCCTAAACAATCACCTAAACTCAAATAATAACCTAAACCCTAACTAACACTAAATCTAAGAATGGTAGAACCTTGATAGAACATCACTTAACACATAGATATTTGGAGGCAAAGGTGGATTGTCCTGTGGTGGTGGGGATTTGAAGTGTTGGTGGATATGAAGGTGGTGGTAAGTAGTGATCGAGGTAAAGGTTATGGTGGTGGTGGATGGAGAGATGGGATATGATGGTGGATCCCTCTACTGAGAGGTGGGGTGGTTACTATAGAAAGAAGAAGTTGATCCGATCTCCATCTTATGGAACAGTGTGGGAACTAGAGAAACTGATGGCAGATCCTTAAAGCTAAAACTTAAACCCTAAATGCTAAACCCTAAACCATAAACTCTAAACCCCAAACCCTAAACCAACCAAACTCTAAACCTAAAACCCTAAAACCTTAAACACAAAACCATAAACCTCAAACCCACAAAACCATAAACCTTAAATGCTAAACCCTAAAACCTAAACCCCAAACCTAATACTAATCCAACCCTAAACCCTAAACCCTAAAACTTGAATAAAGATATCATTTGAAGTATATCTAAAGAATGACCTAATCCTAACATAGTTATGGTATATAAAGAAAATGTCTTCAAGAGACTTTCCCTAAACTATTACAGATTTGAATATCTTAAACCCCAACCAAAATCATATTATAATACCATATATTATTATAATGTAGCATCATATTTGAGCATGTAATGATGTGTCTTTGGATGTTATAAGTTGTTTTGAAATGTTTTTGTATATTATTGTATTGTGTCATATAGTCTATATTAATATAAATTATAAATATATTAATTTAAGAAATTAGATGATGAAATTTGTTAAATTTGAAGTGGGAATTAGGTTATAATACCAAAGGTGCTACTACTTGTAGTCTAAAAAGTAGATTTTTTTTTCAAAATAAATATTATATGTTCAAGCATAGTATAGCATCTTATATGATAATATATTATTCTCTGCATTTTAAATCCTTTTAGTATTTTACAATCATGTAGTCTAGCCTATACTAGCATTATTTATAAAAATGTTGATTTAGACTTTAAAATGGTGGAATTTGGCCAAAGTCATAATAGGAAGAGCACGACATCATAATATATTATTTCAATTTAAAATATGTAAGTGATACAATTAAAATATATAATTTTTTATTATTTAGACTAATTTTATGATTTTTTATCTTAAGCAATCCCATGTGATGTGATATGCAATATAATATAATATACTCTATTATAGTGTATGATAATATAGGATGCCATAAGATAGTGTAGCATCATGCATTATAGCATACCATTATGTATTACTACTTATTATTTAGCATATTTTAGTTTGTGATAGTATGATGTAGTAGAGTTTGTAATGCTATAATTCATAAACATACTGATTTATAGGCTGAGACGATGGGATTTGGCCAAATTTAAGGTAAGCTTTAGGGAACATCATTGGGGGTGTGCAATGGTGTCTCATTTAATCAAAGAATGGAATTTTGCATTTAAAATAAATGTTCATTTTCAACCAAATTTTATAAATTTTTTTATTTAAAGTGACTCATTTTAAGCTATAATGTAAGATAATATATTATATGAAAGCATATTAAAATATGATGTACATAACAATATAACTTCACATATATATGAATGTGGTATATTACTAAATGTTATTGTACATTTTAGTATATTTTACTTTGTTATAATACATTGGGTAAAAGCTCACAAAAATGTTAATTTGAAGGTTGAGATCAAAGAATTTGGTCAAATTCACATCACACACAAAGAAGCAACACCAAAATTATGCTATTTTGTACCATTTCTAATAGAAAAATAACAATTTTACATAAAAATGAACGTTATTCTTATTTTGAGAAAATTTTGTTATTTGTTCCTTTTAAGTTATTTTAATGAGGTGTAATGTTAGAAGATATATTATATTATAGCAAATTATAATATAAAATCATATATTATAATATAATATAGTGTGTTAATTTATACTATAATATGTTTAGCATGATATTGTGTAGTTAGTTTGAGCTTGCACCATCATAAATCATAAAATATTGATTATAATGTTAGGATGTAATTTGATCCAATACATTGTTAGGCTTTTGGTTGAAGTATTAAAGGTGTGCATAAAAGAAGAAATAAGATTTGATGAGAATTCCATGCCAAGGACATGGAGGGAGATCCTCTAGGGGATCACACATGCATTGGAAATGACATGTGAGGGGTCTATGTCAAGGGCATAGAAGAAGAAAAATTGTTGGGGATATGGATTGAATTTCATTTGTTTATATGATTTATGAAAAGAAGATCCCTTAGGGATAAGAATCTATAATACATTGAGGATTATGATTGAATCAACTTTAATTTGTTCTATTTTAATTGATGTGGAGGCACATATGCTAGTGATATGGGCTTGAGTCTGGGATTATATGAACCTTCCTAGAGAAGCAGTTTGGGCTATCCACTTTCATTAAGATTTGAGTTTGATTTCATAGGTTTTTGTGGGGATGTATCCACTGAGAATAAGAGTTTGGTTGGATTTCTTTGATTTAGACTCTATCCCATTGATTGGAAGCATTGGGCACTTTCCCTTATGAATAATAAGCTGATAAGATCCTCCTTGGTAGTTCTCTATGGCAAAAGAGCCTTTATCAAGTGGGTTCAAACATGACTCGCATCTAACGATAGGTAACAATCAGTCTTCTTAAATATAAAATAAGGTCTCCTACTTGAAAAACTCTACGATGGACCAACTTGTTGTGAGCTTGAATCATTTTAGCTTTATACAACTTGAGGTTTTTGGCATGCCTTGGCGTCTCTCCTCCAAACCTTGAGCTCTTCTAAAAACTTAGCATTCTACTTTATTGTTATCTTGCAACCCATAGCTATCCTTAGTGATGGGAGTTAGCCTTCTAATGGTAGAACAGATTTGGACCCATATACTAAGGAGAAAGGAGTAGATTGAGTTGGAGTACTATATGTGGTGCGGTAGGCCCACAAGGCTTCAACTAATTGTTTATGCCATTGTTGCTTACTATTGTCGGGTGTCTTCTTCAGTATTTGGATAAGAATGTTGTTAAAGACTTCTACTAAGTTATTTACCCTTGGGTAGTTGAAGGTAGAATATCTCTAATCTATGCTATGTCTGGAAAAATTTGTTGATCTCGTGCTCTTGAATGTAATACCATTATCAAAATAATTCATCGAACCTATATATATGGATCCTAAAAAATTGGAGCATATGCTAAGCTGTGACCTCTATGAGCAGATTCTCCTTTGCCATATTTGGAAAGTAGTCGATGCGAAAAGATTAGCGATGACTTTTAGAAGAAGGAAGATCAATCGACCCACTATGTACCCCAACCCTCGAATGGCCATGAGGCTAATGTACGATGTAGAATGTTGGGTGGTTGGTGTAGGACCACACCATGCATTTGATAATGGTGGCACAACCTAGCCATATCCTTGCAATCTGTAATCATCGATGACTAGTAGTATCATAGTTTTTTGATCTTGGCTTTCATCTTCAAACTGGATTGGTTGGCTCCACATAATCCTGAGTGTACCTCATTCACAGCCTTACATGATTCATGTTTTTCTAAATAATGTAACAACATATGATCAAAAGATCGTTGGTATAAGACATCATCCACAGGAGCATAGGAAAGTGCTTTATGCTTCATCTGATGGGCTTGAGACTTCTCTTGAGGTAGTTTTCCTATATTTAGGTAATCCATGAATGGTTGCCTCAAATCTAACTCCTCATCCTTCTTGGAAATGGCAACCTCCCCATCAAGAAAGTACTTTTTGATGAGTTCAATATTAATAAGGGATAATACTTGTTTATTTTGGACCTTTATTGAAATGGACTCATCCTCTAAATATGCCAACTCCTTGGCAAGCTTGGCTAAAGCATACAATATGGCATTCTCTCCTCGAAGAATCTTAGAAATCGTAACCTTTGGGATTTGGGCCAAGAACTCCATGGTGTAGTTTTGGTAGTGATGGAGCTTGGGCTTTATAACCCTATAAGACCCAGTGATTTGGTTGATAACTAGCTGAGAATCCCTGAAGATGTTGATGTTTTGGATGCTTAGAGTAATGACTAACTCTAGACTGGCAATCAGAGACTCATATTTAGCTTCATTATTGTTGCAAGGATTGGACATATGATATTGGAATCTCATCACATCATGGTCCAGAGTTAAGAGAACTATTCCTACCCCTGCCTTTCCTAGAATAGTAGATTGTGGTTCATCTCTTCTTTGAGAGGAAGCCGCACAATCAAAGTACATCTCCCAGCAGTGAATTCTAGTATCCCCTAAGTTCATAATTTATTCATCGGGAGATCATCACTAAGCAGAGAGTCAGCAGAAAGTGGGTGTGCTAATAAGAAATCTACTAGTGCTTATCATTTCACCGGACAAAGGGGTATAAAAGTAATGTCAAATTAAGAGAGGATCATAGACTATCATGCCAACCATTTGGATAGCGTCGGTCATGTCATAAGATATAATAGTGGATTGATCTTAGAGATTAAGTTCACCTTATGAAGAAGCATGTTGTGTATAGCTTTGGGATGCAAAGATTAATGCTAGCAATGCTTCTCAATGGGTGGATAATTAGCCTCAGCAGGGATTAGACAATGGCTAAGGTAGTAGAGCACATTTTCCTTCCCTTCATCATTGGCTTGGGCCAACAAAGCACCAAGGGAGTCATCTAATGCAATAGTGTAAAGTATGAGCAGCTTTCTCAGGATAGGGGCTGCTAGAATCAATGACATCATCAAGTAATGCTTGATGTCTTTGAAGACATGGTCACACTTGTCACCCCACTTGAACTTGGCAACCTTTTTGATAAGTGCTAAGAATGGATGAAATTTTCTTGATAAGTTGGATATAAAGTGTCTTAGATATGCCAACCACCATTGGAATAATCTAAGTTGAGTTAAAGTTTTATGGGGTGGCATTTCTAATATCACCTTGATCTTCTCTGGATCAATTTTGATTCCTTGGTGTCAGACAATAAACCCAAGGAATTTCCTTGAAGCTACTCTGAATGCACACTTCAGTGGGTTCATTTTGAGGTTAAATTGTCTTAACTGTTCAAAAACTACTCTCAAGTGAAAGAGATGGTCTTCCTTTTCTCTACTTTTGACCATGAGATCATCGACATAGCACTCAAATTGATGATGAATGTGTTCATCAAAGATTTGAGTCATAGCCCGCTAGTATGTAGCAACAATATTTTTAAGGCTGAAAGGCATGACCTTATAACAATAGATTTCAATCGGGGTTCTAAAAGTAATGTTTCTTTCATCTTTTGGGGCCATCTTTATTTGGTTATATCTAGATGAGCCATCCATGAAAGAGAAGACTGTATGAGATGAGGAAATGTTTACCATCAGCTCTGAGATTGGTAGTGAAAATTCATCTTTTTGGACATGCCTTATATAAATTTATAAAATTGATGCATATGTTAATTTGGTCATTCTTTTTCTTAACTAGGATGATGCTGGCTAACTAGGTAGGGTATTTTTTTTTTGGATGAAGGCAACATCAATTAGTTTCTTGACTTCAAAAATGACCTGCTATTCTATGTCTAATTACATGCATCTAGGAGCTTGCATGATAGGGTTAGCAGTAGGCTCTATTACTAGTTTATGGACTGCTACATCAAGAGCCAATCCAGGAATCTCTTCATAACTCCATGCAAAGCAATCTTTAAACTTAGTCAATATCTAACTAAGTCATTGGTTTCAATTTCATTCAATAAGAAGCGATCTATGTGCGTGGATCTTCTTGATTCTAAGTTGATTTGCTTGAGCTCATCCATGGTTGACTTGATCTCTTCTTCAAACTTTGGCAATGCATCTTTGACTTCAAAATCATCTGGATCATCTAAAGTTTCTAAGTATAGCTCCTCATATGAGTTAATGTGATTTGAAAAGAACCTATCAGATTCCAAATGATTGGTGATGACTAAGTAGTAATCATCATCATCGACTAGACACACTGTACCGAATCCTAATCCTAGTCTTGATTGAGAGCTTTTGCATTTGTTCTTTCATATTCTTTCAAAGTAGTCTGACCTATGCTTTGACCAAGTATATGGTATTAACCCTTTCTTTGCTAAATTATGTACACAAGGAAAGTACCAATCAAAAGGTAATTCTATTAAATCTTTATATAAATCATCCTCAAGTTCTACATCAACTTCTTGACTTGAGGATGATGCTCCCAGAAAAAACCTCTGAGTCTTCAAACTTGTGGATGACTTACGGGCTTCCTTAACTACCAAACCCTCAGCTTTTTGAGAGGAAAGTGGGGTTAGAGCTAAGGTTCCTAACTGTTGCCTAACTGTTTCACATATAGATGGGGATACACTTATGCTTTGCTTTGGAGCCTAGTCATCATCTCTATTTGGCTCACGTGTCACCTCCAAGGGAATCTACTGCCATATAAGACTCAACCTATGAACTAAATTTTAAGTCTCTATGGATAGTAGGTGTACTGGTAGACATATCTTCTATTGGTGGCCAATAAGCGGGTTTTCCATCCCTAGGGCCTCTAAGCGGCCTCTTCCTCTGAGTGGAGGTCGGGTCATCTACCCATATGTTGAATAGAGTAATAAGCAGGTTGAATCTAATGTCGCTCCACTTCCTCCTCCAAGTCTATTTTTGCTCTCTTTTATTTTCTTTTTTTATTTTTCCCTTTCTTTTCTTTTTCTTTTTCTCTTTCTTTTTCTTTTTCTTTTTCTTTTTTTTTATTTTTAAACTTTGGCCAAGTTCATGAGAATAGGTTTGTTGATTTTGAGGGAGGTAGTAAGCCCCATCCTCATATATACTGACCTTGTGAACTGTAAATGGCTTGAGATCTCCTTTTGATGATGATCCCACCTCTCACAAACATCATACGATGTAGAGAGGATAGAACTATGTTGTTCTCATGTATCCATGGCCTCCCAAGAAAAGTGTTGAAAGATGTATAAGTCTATATGAAACTTGGCTTTGGTCTTCCAATCATCTATCTCCAAGGGCAACACTATGGAGCCTAAGGCCTGTTGGCCTCATTTTTGGAGTGTGGATTCAATCTTCCCATATTAGGCTTAGGAGTCTTCTAGACATTAAGACTTCCCTAGTTATAAGACACTTCTAATAATTAGGTAAACACTTAACCTAAGCCGAAAGACTTAGAAGGGTTAACCATAGGATTAGGTTATGCCTTAGGTATTAGGATAATTAACCTACCCTACAACCCAAATCCAATCCATGTTCACCTTCTCAAACCAAACCTCAAATTCAATTCAAGCATCAAATTTAAATCCAAAACCAAATTCAAATTCCAGAACTAAATGATTGAAGTCCATGATCAAATCAAACTTGAAACCCTTCTTAAGCCATATGACCTATCCCATGGACTTAGCCAAATCTTAATCCAAAACAATTCAAAGTCAATTGATTTTCTCATAATCAATTTATATCTTCAATCATCTTTCTAAATATTAATCAAATCTACATTCAAATGATTAAAACTAAATCAAACTAAATCAAATAAATCAAACCCTTCTTAAGCCATATGACCTTTCCCATGGACTTAGCCAAATCTTAATCCAAATCAAGTCAAACTCAATTGATTATCTCACAAATCAATCATATTTTCAATCATCTTCCAAATTTAAATGATATATACATTTAAATCATTAAATTTAAATCAAACCAAATCAAAATCCCACATGACCCAACTCCATGGACTTAGCCAAATTCCTTCATTCAAAACCCAAATTCAACTGATTTTCTCATGAATCAATAATACCTTCAATCATATTCACAAATATAAATGAAAATCTACAATCTTCAAGCCAAACAAAATCAACCCAAGTCAAACCCAACAACCCTTTTGAGTTGAAATGTTCAAATGAACCAAAACCCATTTGAACCTAAGCCAATTACAATTGAATTTATATATCAATCCCAAATCCATATATAAACTCAACTAAATCAAACCCAAAATCAAGCCAACTAAAATTGGTCCACTTGACCCAAAGTGGCCAATTTAACCTGAGAGCAAGTTCTAATCCTACCCAAATTTGATTGAACCAAGCCCATCAAAACCTCCCATCATGATTATTGATCACCATAGGTTGATAAATTATCACAAATTGGGTCAAACCAAGTCAACTTGGTCATTTGACAAAGTCAACCCCTTAACCCATATGAACCCAAACTAGCCAAATTGCAACCTAAGCCAAATCCCTTGAAACCAATGATTCATACCAAATCAAAAATAATATTTGAATATGACTTGACCTTCAATTGAGTCAAACCAAACCCAATTGGCCCTCTTGACCCAAGTTGACCCAAATTGACCTAAAAAAATTGGGTCAAATAAAAATATAAACCAAATTAATTACAACCAATAGTTCAACTTCTTTCCAAATTGATTGTTGAACTTGACCAAAGTCATGATTGGACCCAATTGAATCTAATTGACATACTTAGCCAAAATTGATCGAAAGGTTCAAGTTGGCCTAAATCAAAACCAGATGCAAAGTAATTGAAACCAAAGCCTACAATCATATTTAATTGGTCAACTAAACCCAAACTAACACCCAACCCAAGCCATTTTGTCTAATTTGGCGACATTAGTCAACTTAACCCATTTGACCCAAATGAATTCAAATGAGCTAAACTAAAATCTAAGCCAAACTAAATCAAACCAATTAAACTCAGATATCCGAAATGATCATATTAACTTGACTCAACCCTTGGTTTGATCCAATTTGACCAATTGGTCAACCAACCAATTTGACCTAAATGAGTCAAATTGAGCCAAACATAACCAAATCAACTCCAATTGACTTGAAATTTGGGCTAACCCACTTTTGGCTCATTTCAAACCTGTCCAAATCAAATCCAATGCCAAATGATCATTCTACCCTTGGGTCAAGGGCATCACATGAGACAAATCACCCATGTAAGTGGTCATTTTGATTCCTTGGACACTTAGTACTCTCTCGATGGTCTACCTAAGCACCTAGGACACTGGGTTGGCCATGACCCATGGGAGGTAAAATCACCTTACCCTCACCATTAGAGCATTTGAAACCCATTGTATACCCATGATTTCTCACACAACCAACCAAGCAGAGCTAACTCACCTCCTCCACCCATGACTCCACGAGATGGCCAGATGGCCACTAGAAGCCAAACTCAATCCCACAATCCGATGAAGATGAAGGGGTATACACCCCTCGTTTCCACTCAAACACACACAAAATCATTCTAAGAGCCTAGCTACCAAGATGAGCTGCTAGAGCCATTCCTTAAGCTTCCAAGCTCATTCCTCGATCAAAAAATGCCATTCATGTCCATCCCAAAATATGACACTCCCATTTCTGACTTAACTTCCCCATTTCTCCATCAAACTCAAATTAACTTTGTACACACCTTCCCTAGGCCTCATCGAGAAAGAACATATCATCTCCCAAGCTTCTCGAGCACCAGAGGTGGGACTTTGATCAACAGGTCCAAATCATCTTCGGTTCTTCCCTAGCAAACAAGGAATTGATCCAATTGCTCAACAGGGCTTCATCTCCACTAGATGAAGCTTCCCCAATCATTCAAGCCACCGATCTTGAGCTCTGGTGAGGTATGTTTCCAAAATTGATCCTTAGGCCAAAATGGGTTGGAGCTTTTTGACGAAAACTTGCATCTCGTGTGATCCTGACTGTTGGATCCCCTCCGATCGATGTCGTGAAGGTGTGGGATCCTTTTGGAGTTGATCTGAGCTCGGGTAAGCTCGGATCAAGTGATCAGTGCCAGATAGATTCCATTCTCCCTCACTCACGTGATGTTAGATCAGCCATCATTCCATGTGATTAGAGGACGGTCATGATTGATTCGTCGATCGATTTAATCTAAGCTATGAGATTAATTAGCCGTCCGATCTTAGATCGGGCGGACGAAAGCGCGCCGCAGCCACATGGCGTCGGATAAGTTTTAAATAGCCAATTACATGCCATGTGGAAAGCGTCTTTGCGTGATGCCATGTAATGATTTAATTAATTAATCATTTTAATGGCTAAAATTTCTACAAATCATAAAAAAATTATAGATAAAAAAAATGCAAATAAATACTCATTTTAAAGGTTTTCAGAGGATATATTAATTAAATTTTGTAACTAATTTTGAATAGTAATTAAAGTTTAATTAAGATTTAATTACAAAATTAATTAGCTTAATTACTTCTTAATTACTTGAGCAATTAATCCCAAATTTTGGGGGATAATTTAATGGGATGACCTCTACCTCCCATGATTATCTTGCAATTTATGGCTCACTTAATTAGGAAAATTGACTAATTAAACCTTAACTACTATGTTAAGTTAATTAATGATTAATTAATCCCATGAACAAGAACAAATTGATTAAGTAAGTTTATTAATCATTATTCAATAGTAAGTGAACTAAGGAATAGGGTTGGGACTCCTTTCCCTGAGTTTATTTAACCCTTTTCAAAAATGAAATTAATTAAGATTTAACGAATTAGTTAAATCAATTAATCAAATTGAAATCATAATCACATCAAACCTTAATTAATTAAATCATGGGATAGATCTTTTGTTTAATAACCTAAAGGAGTTTAATGAAATTATGGTTAGTCCACATGTGGGGAAAACCATAAGAGTAATTAATTAAGTCCCTTAATCTAATTAACTATTCATGAACCAATTGCATTAGGGCCCTTTTATTTCCTAGGATCATTGCAAGTTTATTTTCCATGCATATCATGTTGGCTCATAATTATTTAGTTAATTACTTTAAGGTGACACAGGTAAGGGTAATTAATTCATCTAATTAAGAGTTCAACTTAATTAACCCATAAAAGTAGCTTAATTACATTTCGGTAAATTAAATGAAATCACTAATGTGGGAACAAATTTAAAATAACAAGTGATGATTTCCCTTCTCCTCTTTAAATCAAATCAAATCCAAAATTAATTAACAAAGCTTTAGTTTGCTTTAAATAATCTTATTTGATTTGATTGTCCTTAAGAACTAGTTTGGTTGAATGAATCACATGCTTATATTTTATTGTCCTCTTTCCAATCATGTTATATATCATTTGAATTTATGTATCCAACTTTTCAAAATCAAGTAAAATAAAATGGATTTCCTTTATGTAAGGTTGCATGTGTTGATTTAATTTAATATATGCATGGCTATTATCACTATTAAATCCAAATGTATTTTTCAAAAGCTTATAAATGAATAATAATATGTGTTATGATGCTAGTTATAAATACATAAAATGAATTGCTTATAGCTTAAGTGTATGAATGTTGAGTTCTCTTTCCTCTATTACCTAAACTAAATAAAATAAAATAAACTAAAATAAACCTAAAACCTAAACTATAAAATAAAACCAAATAAACCTAAAATATAAAACCACAACTCAATCCTAAAAAATAAATAAAATCCTAAACCTAAACCTAAAAATAAAAAAATAAAACCTAAACCTAAAAAATAAAATAAAAATAAAACTAAAATAAAAATAAATAAAAACCTTAACCTAAAAAAAATAAACTAAAATAAAAAACCTAACTTAAAATAAATAAAAATGAATAAAATAAAATAAAAATAAAAAAAGTAACTAAAAATAAAATAAAATAAACTAAAACAAATAAAAATTAACTAAATAAACTAAAAAACCTAAATAGGTTTAGCTAATTTAAAATAAAACCTAAACCAAAATATAATAAACTTTAAACCCTAAATCTCTAAAACTTAACCTATGACTGGACTATAATAAAATAAAATACCTGATCTCTAGGCAAAATATAAACTCTAAACCTAGCCATGATATAATAAACCTGATAAATCCTAAACTTAATAAATGATCTAAACTACCTATTAACAATTTAAAAACAAATGAACAAACTGAACCAGACCTCTTAGACCCTAATCCACCTAGGCTCTGGCCCTGAATCCTGACTCCTAATCTTGACACTCTGGCCTGAGCCTATGCCTAAAGGCCCCATCTAAGCTCTAAAATGACCACAGGCCATAGGCCACCTAAACCATGACCCTAAACCACCCTGAAAATCTAGGCTAAAATCTAAAAATGGCCCAGGCTACTGAAGGCCCTGATCCTGGGCCACAATGGTAAGGCCCTAGGCCCCACTAACCACTGGGCCTTGGGTCCTGAGCCCTCCACACAGACCTCCCTGGCCCCTGGGCCCAGATCTACATTAAATCCTAAATCTTGGGCCTTGTGAAACCCTAGTTCCTGATCAAGGCCCTAAAAAACTGGGCCAAAAATAAATAAATAAAACCTAAACTAAATAAAATAATAATAAAACAAACAAAAACTAAACCTAAAAATAAACAAAATAAAATAAATAAAGACACCAAATAAAATAAATAAAACCTAAACTAAATTTAAAATAAAATAAACTGGAATAAAACTTAAATAAATTAAATTAAACATAAATAAAATAAATAAAATAAAATAATAAAACTAAATAAAACTAATCTGAAAAATAAACCTAAAACTAAATAAAAAATAAAATCGAAAACCTAAACTAAAAATAATAATTTATCCTAAAATAAAAATAAAACAAACAAAACTAAAATAAACCTAAACCTAAACTAAAATAAACTAAACTAAAATAAATAAAACCTAAACCTAAACTTAAACTATATATAAATAAAATAAACTTAAAAGTAAACCTAACTAAAAAAATAAAACCTAAAAATAAACCTTAAATAAAAAAAACAATAAAAAGCTAAAGACCAAAACATAAACTAAATAAAACCTAAAAATAAAATAAATATAAAAACCTAAACCCAAATAAAATAAAAAAATAAAATAAAATAAAAACATAAACTAAAACCTAACCTAAACCTAAATAAATAAATAAATAAAAATTAAACTAAAATTAAATAAATAAAAAGCTAAAGTAAACTAAAAAATAAAAAACGTAAATAAAATAAAAAATAAATCTAAAATAAAAATAAGATAAATGTGAAATAAAATAAAATAAAAACTAAATAAAAGCCTAAACATAAAAAATAAACCTAAAATAAACAAACCTAAAATAAATAAACCTAAAATTAAACTAAAAAAACCTAAACCCTAAACTAAAAATAAAAACCTAAACCTAAAATAAAAATAAAATAACCCTAAACCTAAACTATGATAAACTAAACTAAAATAAATAAAACCTAAACCTAAAATAAACTAAATGTGAGCCTAAACTAAAATAAAATAGTATAAAAAGAAACCTAAACCTAAACTAAAAAATAATACCTAAAAAGAAACTAAAAATGAAAACCTTAAACCAAAACCTTAAAAACTAAAGTAAACCTAAACCTAAACCTAAAATAAAAAAATAAACCTAAAAATAAAAAAAAACTGACAAAAAAATAAACCTTAACTAAACCTAAATCTAAAAAAAATAAATTAAAATAAAAACTAAATAAAATAAATAAACTAAAATAAAATAAAATAAAATAAAAGAAACTAAAATAAATGGTATAAAAACTAAAAACTTAAACCTGTCGGTTTGTGATCTTATAAACATAAACCTACCTATCTTAAATCCTGAGCCCTGACCTGCAACTGAAACCCTAGGCCCCCAGGCTCACACCTGGGCCTCTGACCTAACCCCAGGCCAACCCAGGCCATAACCTAAACCCACAAACCTGAGCCCCAAATGACTAGGCAAACCTACAACCACAAAACTGACTTTAAACCCTGGACCTAACAAACCCTAAACCCTGACCCTAACCTAACCACTCTAAAACTAAAAACCTACCACTGACATTAAACCTAACCAACCAAATCCAAGCATAAACCCAAAACAAATCTACACTACCACCAGCCTTACCAACCCACCCTACTAACCTAAACTTAAAGTAACTAATTAAAATAAAATAAACTTAAACCATAAAAAACCTAAAATAGAAATGGGTAGACCTTGAAGAAAATCACCATCAACTAGGCTTAGTCTAGATCTAGCGGTGGAGGTGAAGGAGGAGGCGGTGGTTATGTCAGTGGTGGTGGGGATCAGGAGGTCTTTGGTGATGGAGGGTGGTGGTCGGATCGATGGTGGTTATGGAGGCGGGAGGAGCGGCGGAGGTTACATGGTGGAGAGGGAGAGATCGGGGATATGATGGTGGATCCCACTACTCGAAAGGCAAAGGTGGTTTTGATAGGAACTAGAAAGCGAAGAACGCCGTCGATCACGCTTATGGAATGTCTTTATAGTAGAGACAGTTCTACTTATCTAGGGATGTTGATTTGCTCTATGGGTGCTCATTTTATCTATGTCATCACTTGTGTCCTAGAAAACTTGGGTGCTACTTGATGAAATCAAAAGAAGAAATGAATTTGAATTTGTTCTTTGTTAAAAAAAAATCTTAAACCCTAAACTAAAACTTAAACCATAAACCTAAAACCTAAACCTAAACCTAAACCTAAACTCCAAAACCTAAACCAAAAACCAAAAAAACCAAAAAACTAAACTAAACTAAGAATCTAAAATAAAATAAATAAAAACCTAAACAAAAATAAAATGAAAAATAAAATAAAATAAAACATAAACTAAAACTAAACTAAACTAAACATAAACCTAATCCAAAACTAAAAAGAAATTAAATTAAAACATAAAACTAAAACTAAAATAAAATAAATAAACTAAACTAAAATAAAAAACTAAATAAAATAAAACTAAACCTAAAATAAAATAAATAAACTTAAAATAAAATAAATTAAAAAAAACATAAACCTAAAAATAAACCTAAAATAAATAAAAATCTAACCTAATAAAAAAAACCTAAACCTAAAATAAAATAAAATAAACCTAAAAAAATAAAAATAAAATCCTAAATAAAAATAAAATAAAATAAAATCTCTGCTAAGAAATAAACCTAAATAAAAATAAACTAAAATAAAAACCTAACTAAAATAAAATAAACTAAATAAAAATAAAATAAAAAAATAAATAAATAAATAAATAAACTTGTTGACTTAAATTAAAAAAAACCATAAATCCTTAAACCTAAACCTAAACACAAAAAACTAAACCTAACCCCCAAACCCTAAACCAACCTAAACCTACACCCTAACAAATCCAAAACCCAAACCTAAACTACCTAAACCTAAAACCCTAAAACAACTCTAAACCTAAAACCACACCCTAAACCAACCCCCACAAACCTAAACTAACCCTACTTAAACTTACCTAAACCTTAAACTAACCATAAACTCTAAGAATTGGCATAATCTTGGGTAGGAACATAACCTTAAACAGGCTGGTCTAGATCTAGGGGAAGGAAGGTAGGCGGTGATTATACAGTGGTGGTGGGGATTTGGAGGTCATGGATATGGAGGTGGTGGTCAGTTGTGGTTATGGAGGTGGAAGGAGCAGAGGTTACAATCGTGGTGGTGGCGGAGGGAGATCATGGATATGATGGCATCTCTCTACTTACTCGATAGTGAGTTACGATTGACTAGACAAATTGAAGAATGGTTGATCCGATCTGCTGCTTATGGAAATGTGTCTTTATAGTAGAGATGATTCTACATATCTAGGGTTTTTGATTTACTCTATGGGAGGTTATTTTTTATTTAAGTCATCGCCTGTGTCTTAGATAACCAGGGGTACTACTTGGTTGATGAAACTGAAAAGAAGAAATGTTGAATCTGAATTTATTCTTTATTAAAAAAATCTTAAACTCTAAATCCTAAATCCTAAACCCTAAACCCTAAACCCTAAATTAAAGCTTAAACCCTAAACCTAAAACCTAAACCCTAAACCCTAAACCTAAACCCCAAAACTAAAACCCTAAATCACAAAACCCTAAACACTAAACTAACCTAAACCCCAAACCTAAACTCTAAACTAAAACCCTAAACCTTAAATGCTAAACACTAAGACCATAAACCTAAACCCACAAAACCTAAAACCTAAACTCCAAACCCTAAACCCTAAACCCTAAACTAACCCCAAACCTAAACCTAAACTAAAAACCTAAACCCTAAATGTTGAATAAAGATGTCATTAGGAGTAGATTTAAACAATGAGCTAATCTTAACATAGTTATGGTAGCTAAAGGAAATGTCTTCAAGTGACTTTCCCTTGATAATTAAGGATTTGAATACACCAAACACTAACCGTAAATCATATTATAATACCATATGTTATAGTATAATGTAACATCATATATTTGAGCATGTAGTGATGGATTTTTGGATGTTATAAGATGTTTTGAGATGTTTTAGTATATTATGGTATTGTGCCCTATAGTCTATATTTATATAAATCATAAAAATATTGATTTAATAAATTAAATGATGAAATTTGTTAAATTTGAAGTGGGAATTAGGTTGTTGTACCAAAGGTGTGCTATGCCACTTGAAGTCTAAAAAGTATGATTTTATGTTCAAAATAAATATTATATGTTGTAGCATAGTACAACATCATATATCATAATATATTGTTCTACACATTTTAAGTTCTTTTAGTATTTTACAATCATGTAGTTGAGCCTACACTAGCATTATTTATAAAAATGTTGATTTAGACTTTAAAATGTTGGAATTCGGCCAAATTCACAGTAGGTTGAGCATGGCATCATAATATATTATTTCAATTTAAAATATGTAAGTGATACGACTAAAATATATATAGTTTTTTATTATTTAAACTAATTCTATGATTTTTTATCTTAAGCAATTCCTTGTGATGTAATATGCAATATAATATAATATAATATGTTATAGTGTATTATAATATAGGATGACATAACATAGTGTAGCATCGTGCATTATAGCACACTATTGTGTATTACTACTTGTTATTTAGCATATTTTAGTTTGTTATAGTATGATGTACTAGATTTTGTACTTGTATAATTTATAAAAATTTTGATTTATAGGCTGAGATGACGTGATTTGAACAAATTTAAGATAAGCTTTAGGGAACATCATTGGGTTCCTTAAACCCTAAACCTAAATAAAATAAAAATAAACTAATTAAACCTAAACTTCTTTACTTAATTTTTTTAACAAAACCTAAACCCTAAACCTAAATCCTAAAATTAAATAAATCCTAAACCCAAAACCCAACCTAATCTTCAACCACAAACCTAAACCTAAACCACAACCCTAAACACACAAACTTACCTAAACCCTAAACTACTCTAAACCATAAACCTAAACCTAAACCCTAACCCTAACCTAAACCCTGGACAAACAGTACTACTAACAAACCTATGCCCTAACCACTAAAACCTAAATAAACTAAAACTAAAACCTGTTAATCCTAAATGCTAAACCCACAAAACCTAAACCCTAAAGCCTAAAATAAACCATAAATAAACCAAGCTAAACCCAAAATCTGAAACCGACCTAAATCCTAAACCCAAAATCTTAAAATCCTAAAACCCAAAAACAAATCTTAAATCTTATGCCCCAAAACTTAAAACCTAAAAACCTACATAAACTAAAATAAAACCTAAAAATAAAATAAAATAAAAACCTAAATCTAAATAAAATAAAATAAAAATTTAAACCTAAACATAAAAAAAAAATAAATAAACTAAAATAAAATAAATAAAAACATAAACTAAACGAAATAAAATTAAATAAACCTAAGAATAAAAAAACCTAAATAAAATAAAAACTAAAAATTAAATAAACCAAAAATAAAATAAAATAAAAACTAAATAAAAACCTAAACATAAAAAATAAACTTAAAATTAAAACTAAAAAATAAATAAAACATAAAACCTAATCCCTGAATTAAATAAAATAAAATAAAACTAAACCCAAACTATCATAAACTAAACTAAAATAAATAAAACCTAAACTAAACCTAAAATAAACTAAACCTAAACCCTAAACCTAAACTAAATAAAATAAAATAAACTAAAATTAAACCTAAACCTAAAAATATAAAAATAAACCTAAAAAACCTAAAAAAAAAATAAAATAAAACCTAAACTAAACCTAAAATAAAAATAAAATAAAAATAAAACTCAACTAAAAAAAAACCTAAACCTAAAAATAAACTAAGATAAAAGCTAAACTAAAATAAATAAACTTAAAATAAATAAACTAAACTAAATAAAGTAAAAAATAGACCAAATAAAATAAATAAAATAAAATAAACTCATATAAATAAAAAATAAATTAAATAAACCTAAACTTATGGGTTTACTTAATTAAAAAACCCTAAACCCTAAATCCTAAAAACACTAAACCCTAAACCTAAACTAAACCCAAAACTGAACCCTAAACCCCAAAAACTAAAACCCTAATCTTTAAACACTATACCTAAACCTAAACCTTAAACACAAACCCTAAACCTAAACCCACAAAATTTAAAAGCCTAAAACCTAAAACCTAAATCCTAAATCCCAATCCTAAACCCTAAAAACCTAACAAACCCTAAACTAATCTAAACCCAGAATTGGTAGAACCTTGATGGCAAGAACATCAACATCAACTAAGCTCAGTGTAGATCTGGTGGTGGAGGGAAAGGCGTATGTGGCAGTTATCAGTGGTGGTTGGGGATATAGAGGTGTTGGTGGATATGGAGGTGGCGGTTAGAGAAGTGGTGGTTTTGGAGGTGGGTGGAACAACGGAGGTTACAGCTGTGGTGGTGGCAGAGAGAGAGATCAGAGATATGATGGCGGATCCACGAGAGGTGGTTGATGGGAGCTGGAAATTGAAGAATGAGATCCAAACTCACTTATGGAACCGTGTATTTAGAGTAGAGAGGGTTCTACTTATCTAAGGTTTTTGATTTGGTCTATGGGTGCTTATTTTTGATCTATGTCATCGTCTGCATCGTAGAAAACTAGGGGTGCTCCTTGGTTGATGAAATCGAAAAGAAGATACATTAAATATAAATTTGTTCTTTATTAAAAAAAACTTAAACTGTAAACCCTAAACCTAAACTAAAACTAAACCCTAACCCTTAAACCTAAACCCTAAACCCTAAACCTTAATCCCACAAACCTAAACCTAAACCCTAGAAACCTAAACCCTAAAGATAAACCCTAAACTCTAAAACCCTAAACAACAAACCCAAAACCTAAACCCAAACCCACCAAACCCTATAAAACCTAAAACTAACCCTAAAAAACCTAAAAACCTAAACCTAAACCCTAAATCCCAAACCCACTAAGCCAAACCTAAACCCTAAATTAACTTTAAATCCTAACTAAACCCTAAACCTTGTATATAGATGTGATTAGAGTAGATCTAAAGAATGACCTAATCAACATAGTTATCATAGCTAAAGAAAATGTCTTCAAGAGACTTTCCTGACTATTAGAGATTTTAATACCTAAATCATATTATAATACCATATATTATAGTATATCTTATATTTGAGCATGTAGATGTATTTTTAGATGTTATAAGATGTTTTGAAATGTTTTAGTATATTATGGTATTGTGCCCTATAGTCTATATTTATATAAATCCTAAAATATTGATTTAATAAATCAGGATGATGAAATCTACTAAATTTGAAGTGGGAATTAGGTTGTAGTACCAAAGGTGTTATGCCACTTGTAGTCTAAAAGTATGATTTTATGTTCAAAATAAGTATTATATGTTGTAGCATAGTATAACATCATATATATCATAATATTGTTGCATTTTAAATTCTTTCAGTATTTTGCAATCATGCACTTGAGCCTACACTAGCATTATTTATAAAAAATGTTGATTTAGACTTTAAAATGATGGAATTTAGTAAAATTCATAATAGGTAGAGCATGGCATCATAATATATTATTTGAATTTAAAATATGTAAGTGATACAACTAAAATATATAATTTTTTTATTTTTTAGGCTAATTTTATGGTTTTTTATCTTAAGCATTCCCTTGTGATGTGATATGCAATATAATATAATATAATATGTTATAGTATATTATAATATAAGATGACATAACATAGTATAGCATCATGCATTATAGCATACTATTGAGTATTACTACTTGTTATTTACCATATTTTAGTTTTTTATAGTATGATGTAGTAGAGTTTGTACTGGTATAATTCATAAAAATAATGATTTATAGGATGAGATGATGGGATTTGGCCAAATTTAAGGTAAGCTTTAGGGAACATCATTGTAGGTGTGCTATGGTGTGTTGTTTAATCAAAAGAATGGAATTTTGCATCAAAAATAAATGTTCATTTTTCAACCAAATTTTAAAATTTTTTTGCTTAATGTGATTCATTTAAGGTGTAATGTAAGATAATATATTATATGAAAGCATATTAAACTATAATGTACAAAACAATATAACTTCACATATATGTGAATGGTGGTGTTACTAAATGTTATTGTACATTTTAATATGTTTTACTTTTGTTATAATACATTGGGTCCAAACTCACAAAAATGTTAATTTGAAGGTTGAGATGGAAGAATTTGGCCAAATTCACACTCAAGCAGCACCAAAATTATGCTATTTTGTACCATTTCTAATAGAAACATAACAATTTTACATCCAAAATGAACATTATTCATATTTTGAGAAAATTTTGTAATTTGTTCCTTTTAAGGGATTCTAATGAGGTGTTATGTTAGATAATATATTATATTATAGGAAATTATAATATAACATCATATATTATAATATAATATAGTGCTAATTTCACACTATAATATGTTTAGCATGATATTGTATAATTAGTTTGAGCTTGCACCATCATAAAATGTTGATTACAATGTTAAGATGATGTAATTTGAAGGAATACATTGTTAGGCTTTAGTTGATGTATTAAAGGTATGCATAAGAGAAGAAATAAGATTTGATGAGAATTCCATGTCAAGGACATGGAGGGATCAAGATCACACTTGCATTGGATATGACTTGTGAGGGGTCTTTGTCGAGGGCATAGAAGAAGAAAATCTGCTCAGGATAAGGTTTGAATTTGATTTGATTATATGATTTATGGAAAATAGATCTGTTAGGGATAAAAATCTATAATCCACTAGGATTAAGATCGAATAGAATTTAATTTATTTGTTTTTTAGTTTATGTGGAGGCATATCTACTAGAATATGGTCTCAGTCTACTTGGGGAGTGAGAACCTTCCAGAAGCGGGAGTTTATCCAATGATTGGGATTTGAGTTTGATTTCATAGATTTGTTTGGGGATGTATCTATTGGGGATAAGAGTTTGGTTGGATTTCATTGATTTAGACTCTATTGAGGGAGTTGCTTTAATTTGGTTCCACTAAGGAGGTTGATTTTGAATTTGATTTGTTTGCTTGACTTGTTTATATATGATTTGGGGCTCCACTTGGGAGAAGGGTGTGATTTAACTCCATTGGGGAAAATTAGATTGGTTTAATTTAATCTAAGTTAATGTATAGACCCTATCAGTGTGCGATGGACCCACTGAGAAGGGGCTTTTAGCCTTGACCTACCTTAAGTTTACAAATCCAAAGGGATAGCCTATGGGGTATGTGGTAGCTAGCCAACCTAAGTGGTTGCCTTTCGGTGTGCAACGGTTGTGCTAGGAAGAAGGCATATCAGACTTACATCCTCTAAAGCGAGGAAAAACCATTATGGTGACTTGTTAGATGCATGACCAATCGAACTTGACTAGGGACCACTGAGTGAATCTTCAGGGACTTATGTCAATTCAAAACTAGTCAAAATTAATTTCCTTATAATTTCATGTGATTTGATATGGTTTGTTTGGTTTAGTTAGTGCATGAAGGCTAATCTAAGAAGAAAGCATAGTTGACTCACATCCTCTTAAATTAAGCTATGAGGTAGCTTACCGGCCACGCAGTAAGGCCTACCAAAATAACAAGGCGCTCGATGTGTAATGGCCAAGTATGGAGGAAAAGCATAGGACTTACATCCTCCAAAGCGGAAGACCTATAGGGTAACACACTAGAAGGGTAACATGTCGACTAACCAGGCACTCTTGTGTAGTCTTTGTTGAGCGTTATCTGAACTCTGAGTAGCATGAGATAAAAGATATATGTTTATTTTATTTGTTTGCATGTAGTTTGTTTTTGTGTTGCGTTGATGAAGGATAAGACACTGCTCGAGTTCCTTACACCTACCTAAACACATCATGGAGGATTCATTAACAAAAATACTTTCAAGACGGAAGAGATTGAATTTGAAATGGAATTTTCAATGATGATAATTATTTTCAAACATAATTTATAATATTTCTTTAAGTAGAGCCTGTTGATTGGAAACATTGGGCACTCTCCCTTATGATTAATAAGCTGATAAGATTTTCTCTAGTAGGCCTTCTCTATGGAAAAAGGGCCTTCCCAAATGGGTTCAAACTTGCCTCCCATTTTACGATGGGAAATAATTGGTTTTCTTAAAACTAAAATAAGCTCACCTACTTGAAAAGCTCTATGATGGACTAACTTGTTGTGAGCTTGTATCATTTTACCTTTGTACAACTAGAGATTTTTTGCATGCCTAGGCATCTCTCTCTTCTTCAAGCTCTTCTAAGCGCAACTTGGCATTCTACTCTATGATCTTGCTTGCATAGTTATCAGTGATCGAGTTGGACTTCTAATGGTAGAATGGCTTTGGACCCATACACTAAGGAGAAAGGAAGACTAAGTTGGAGTTCTATATGTGGTGCGGTAGGCCCACAAGGCTTCAACTAACTGCTCAAGCCACTATTGTTGTTGTTGAGTGTCTTCTTTAGTATTTAGATGAGAGTTTTGTTAAAGGGTTGTGCTAAGCCATTTTCCCCTAGATAGTTAATGGTAGAATATCTCTAACCTATGTTGTGTCTCTGAGAAAAGTTATTGATCTGAATGCTCTTGAATGCAGTACCATTATCAAATATAATTCATTGAAGCACTCTGAACCTATATACGATATGGTTCCTAAAAAACTAGAGCACATGCTGAGCTATGACCTCTCTAAGAGAAATCATCTTTGCCCATTAGGAAAAGTAATCAATTGCTGCTAAGATGAATTGATGACCCTTGGAAGAAAGAGGATCACTCAAACCCACTATTGGTATCCCAACTTGAATGACATCACATATATGGATGGTGTAGGACCACACACCTGTATTTGACATTGGTGGCATCGCATATCCATATCCATGCAATCTTTGATCATCGATGGCCAGTAGTATCCTAGTCTCTTGATCTTGGATTTCATCTTTGGACCAGATTAGTTGGCTATATCTAATCCTGAGTGTACCTCAGTCATGATCTTATAGGCATCATGCTTGTCAAAATAACATAACCATATATGATCGAAAGACCACCAGTACAAGATACCATCCATAAGAGCATAGGAAAATGCTCTCTGCTTCATCTCATAGGCTTGGGACTTCTATTGAGGTAGTTTGCCTTTATTTAGGTAATCCATGAATGGTTGCCTCCATTCTAACTCCTTATGTTTCTTGGCAATGGCACCTCTCTTCAAGAGTAGTTTTTGATGAGTTCAATATCAATAAGGGATAAGACTTATCTATTTTGGACCTTTATTGATATGGACTCATCCTCCAGACATGCCAACTCCTTGGCAAGCTTGGCTAAAGCATATGCTACGGTGTTCTCTCCTAGAGGAATCTTATAAATGGTAACCTCTAGTATTTGGGCTAACAACTCTATGGTGTACATGTGGTAGTGATGGAGCTTAGGCTTTATAACCTTATAAGACTCAGCGATTTGGTTGATAACTAGCTGAGAATACCAAAGATATTGATGTTCTAGATGCTTAGAGTAATGGCTAACTCTAGATCGGTAATCAGAGCATCATATTCGGCTTCATTATTGGGCAAGGATTGGACAAATGATATAAGAATCTCATCATATCGTAGTTCAGTGTTAAGAGAACTATTCCTACTCCTGCCTTTCCTGGAATAGTAGATTGTGGTTCTTCTCTTCTTTGAGAGGAAGCCACACCATAAGTACATCTTCCAGTGGTGAATGCTAGTATCCCCTAAGTTCATGATTTGTTCATCAGGGAGATCATCACTAAGCAGAGAGTCAGTAGGAAGTGGGTATGTCATTAAATCTGCTAGTGCTTGTCCTTTCGCATGGAGGGTACAAGGTAGTGTCAAACTTTGAGAGGATCATGGACCATCATGCAACCATCGGATAGCGGCCGTATCATGAGATCTTTGGATTGATCCTAGAGATTAAGTTCACCTTATAGGAAAGTATGCAGTGCTGTAGGTTTTGGGATGCAAAGATTAATGCTAAGGAATGTTTCTCAATGGGTGGATAATTACCCTCAACAGGGATTAGGTGACGGCTGAGGTAGTAGAGTACATTTTCCTTCCTTTCTTCATTAACTTGGACCAACAAAGCACCAAGCAAGTCGTCTAATGTAATAATGAAAGTATGAGCTTGCTGGGGGGGATGCTAGAACCCATCAGTAATGATGTCTTTGAAGACATGCTCACACTTATCATCCCACTTTAACTTGGCATCCTTTTTGACAAGTGCTGAGAATGGCTAACATCTTCCCGATAGGTTGGATATAAAGTATCTTAGATATGCCAACTGCTCTTGGAATGATCTGAGTTGAGTTAAACTTTAAGGGGGTGGCATTTCTAATATCGTCTTAATCTTCTCTGGATCTATTTCGATTTCCCAGTGTCGGACAACAAACCCAAGGAATTTTTCTAAAGTTACTCCAAATGCACACATCAGGGTGCTCATTTTGAGGTTAAATTATCTTAACTATTTGAAAACAACTCTCAAGTCAAAGAGAGTTGTTTTCCTTTTCTCTACTTTTGACTACAGATCATCAACATAGCACTCGACTTGATGATGAATGAGTTTGTCAAGATTCAAGTCATTACTGCTTGGAATGTAGCACATTTTAAGGTTGAAAGGCATGACCTTATAGCAATAGATTATCAGTTCTAAAAGTGTTTCTTTCATCTTCAAGGGCCATCTTT
Organism: Cymbidium sinense; assembly: GCA_021442155.1. Classification (NCBI taxonomy): domain Eukaryota; kingdom Viridiplantae; phylum Streptophyta; class Magnoliopsida; order Asparagales; family Orchidaceae; genus Cymbidium; species Cymbidium sinense. Next base: position 103,233 of record JAKCPB010001444.1, on the reverse strand, counting down.
ATTTAGTTATATCGATGAGCCATTCATGAAAGAGAAGATTGCATGAGATGAGGCAATGTCCACCATCAGCTTCAGGATTGGTAGTGGAAATTTGTCTTTTGGACATGCTTTATTTAAATCCCTAAAATCGAAGCATATGTGAATTTTGTCCATTCTTTTTCTTAATTGGGATGACGTTGGCTAACCAGGTAGGGTATTTTTCTTCGGATGAAGCCAGCATTGATCAATTTCTTGACTTCAAAAATGACCTGTTGTTCTATATCTAATTTTATGTGTCTAGGAGCTTGCTTGATAGGGTTAGCAGTAGGCTCTATTGCCAATTTTTGGACTGCTATGTCAGGAGCCAATCCAGGCATCTCTTCATAACTCAATGCAAAGTTATACTTAAACTCAATTAATAGCCTAACTAAGTCATTGGTTTAATTTCATTCAATGACGATGTATGTATGGTGGATTTTCTTGATTCTAAGTTGATTTTAGTTGAGCTCGTCGATGGTTGACTTGATCTCTTCTTCGAACTCTGGTGGTGCACCTTTAACTTCAAAATCATCTGGATCATCTAAAGTTTCTAAGCATAGCTCCTCATATGATTTAATGTGATTTGAAAAGAACTTATCAGATTCCAACTGATTGGTGATGACTAAGTAATCATCATCATTATGGACCCATCGAATCTAATCTCGATCTTGATTAAGAACTTTTGCATTTGTTCTTTCATATTATTTTGATGTATTCTGACTAGTACATTAAACAAATATGTGGCATTAACCCTTTCTTTATTAAATTATGAACACAAGGCAAGTACACATCAAAAGGTAATTCTATTAAATCTTTATATGAATCATCCCAAGTTCTACATCAACTTCTTGACTTGAGGATGATGCTCCCAAAGAACCTCACGAGTCTTCACACGTGGATGACTTAGGGTACCCCCAAATCCTTTTTTTGAGAGGAAAGTTGGGTTAGAGCTAAGGTTCCCAACTGATACTTATTTCACATATAGACTTGGATACACTTATGCTTTTCTTTGGAGCCTAGTATTCATCACTATCTCAAGTGTGATACCTCCAAGGAATCTACTAAAGAGCTGGCTGTGCTAACCATATAAGACTCATCCTATAAACTAGACTCTAAGTCTATATGAATAGAAGGTGTACTCTTAGTATCTGGGACATATCTTCTATTGGGTGGCCAATAATGAGGTTTTCCACCCCTAGGACTACCTCTAAACTAGCTTCTTCCTCTGCCTGGTGGAGGTCAGGTCGTCCTACCCATATGTTTGAATGGAGAAATGAACTATGGGTGGAATCTAATGTCATGCTCCACTTCCTCCTCCAAGTCTATTTTGGCTCCTTTTTATTTTCTTTTTCATTTTCTCTTTTCTTTTCTCTTTTCTATTTCTCTTTGTTTTTCATTTTATTTGTTATTTATTTTTTTTATTTTTAAGCTTTGGCCAACTTCGCAAGAATAGACTTGTTGATTTTGAGGGAGGTAGTAAGATGTATCATCATATATGCTGACCTCGGGAACTATAAATGAGTTGAGATCTACTTTGACACAGTAGATGATCCCACCTCTCACAAACTTCATACAATGATATAGAGAGGATGGAATTATGTTGTTCTCATGTATCCATGGTCTCCCAAGCGTTGAAAGATGTATCCAAGTCTATAATGTGAAACTTGACTTTCTTCCAATCATCTATCTCCAAGGCAACACTATGGAGCCTAAGGCTGTTGACCTCACTTTTGTGCATTCAATCTTCCCATCTTAAACTTAAGAGTCTTCTAGACACTAAGACTTCCTAGTCATAAGACACTTCTAACAATTAGGTAAACACTTAACCTAAGCTAAGATTAGGTTATGCCTTAGGGATTAGGATAATCCACCTACCATACAACCCAAATCCAACCCATGTTTCACCTTCTCAAACCAACCTCAAGTTCAATCAAACATCAAATTCAAATCCCAAACCCAAATTCCAAAACCAAATGATTGAAGCCCATGATCAAATCCAAACTTGAAACCCTTCCTAAGCCATATGGCCTATCCCAAGGACTTAGCCAAATCTTAATCCAAAATAAATTGATTTTCTCATAATAAATTTATATCTTCAATCATCTTCCTAAATATAAATCAAATCTACATTCAAATGATCAAAACTAAATCAAACTAAATCAAATTAAATCAAAACCCTTTCTAGGCCATATGACCTATCCTATGGACTTAGCTAAATATTAATACAAATCAAGTCAAACTCAATTGATTTTCTCATAAATCAATCATATTTTCAATCATCTTCACAATTTTAAATGAATATACATTTAAATCATCAAAACTAAATCAAACCAAATCAAAATCCAAACTAAGCCACATGACCCAACTCCATGGACTTAGCCAAATTCCTTCATTCCAAAACCCAAATTCAATTGATTTTTCACATGAATCAATCATACCTTCAATCATATTCACAAATACAAATAAAATCTATAATCATCAAGCCAAACCAAAATAAATCCAAGTCAAACCCAATTTAACCCTTTTGACTTGAAATGTTCAAATGAACAAAACCCATTTGAACCCAAGGAAATTGCAATTTATATATCAATCCCAAATCCATATATAAACTCAACTAAATCAAACTCAACCCAAAATCAAACTAAACCCAATTGGTCCACTTGACCCAAAGTGGCCAATTTGACCTATTTGAGCCAAGTTTTAATCCTACCCAAATTTGATTGAACCAAGACCATCAAAAGCTCCCATCATGATTGTTGATCACCCTAGGTTGATCAATTATAAATTGGTCAAACCAAGTCAACTTGGTCATTTGACCGAGTCAACTCCTTAACCCAAACTAGCCAAACTAGCCTTTAGCCGCCAAATCCTTGAAACCAATGATTCATACCAAATCAAAATCAAAATTTGAATATGACTTGACCTTCAATTGAATCAAACCAAACCTAATTGGCCCTCTTAACCCAAGTTGACCCAAATTGACCTAAAAGACTAAATTGGGTCAAATAAAAATATAAACCAAATTGATTGCAACCAATGACTCAAGTTCATTCCAAATTGATTATTGAACTTGACCATTGCCATGATTGGACCCAATTGAACCCAATTGACCTACTTAGCCCAAATTGACCTAAAGGTTCAAGTTGGCCTAAATCAAAACCAAATCCAAATTAATTGAAACCAAAGCATACAATCATCTTCAATTGGTAAAAAAACCAACAACCCAAGATAATTTGCCAAATTTTGTCAAATTAGTCAACATAATCCATTTGACACAAATGAATCCAAATGAGCCAAAATCAAATCTAAGACAAAGAAAAACAAAACAAATTGAACCAAAACATCCCATATAATCATGCGAACTTGACCCAACTTAGTTTAGTTTGACCAATTGGTAAACTTGACCTAACCAAATTTGACCTAAATGAGTCAAATTAAGCCAAACCTAACCAAATCAACTCCAATTGACTTGAAATTTGTGCTAACCCACTTTTGGCTCATTTCAAATCTGCCCAAATCAAATCCATGTCAAATGATCATTCTACTCTTAGGTTAAGGACATCACGTGAGACAAATCACCCCTGTAAGTGGTCATTTCCATTCCTTGGCCACTTGGTACTCTCCCAATGGTCCACCTAAGCACCTAGGACACTGCCCAACTTGACCCAAGGGGTGGTTGGGTTGGCCATGACCAATAGGAGGTAAAATCACCTCACCCTCCCCATTAGAGCATTTAAAACCCATAGGACACCCATGATTCCTCCTTGGCAGCCACCTCCACACCTTCAACCAACCAAGCCGAGCCAACTTACCTCCTCCTTGCCACTCACGTCTCCCTGAGATGGCCAGATGGCCACTAGAAGCCAAACCCGATCCCACCATCCGATAAAGATGAAGGGGGGTATACACCCCCTCATTTTTGCTCAAACACACAAAAATCATTCCTTAGAGCCCTAGCTACCAAGACGAGCTTCCAGAGCCATTCCCTAAGCTCCCATGCTCGTTCCTCGATCAAAAAATTCTATTCTCATCCGTCCCAAAATAGAACACTCCCATTTCTTACCTATCTTCCCCATTTCTCCATCAAACTCAAATTAACTTTGCACTCACCTCTCACCTTCCCTAGGCCTCATCGAGTAAGAATGAATCATCTCCCAAGCTTCCTGAGCATTGGATGTGGGACAATGATCAAAGCCGAGCTCCAAATCATCAGTTCATGGCCTTCCGAATGAACATTGAGGAATTGATCCAATTACTTCTCAATAGGGCTTCATCTCCACTAGATGAAGCTTCCTCAATTGTTTGAGCCACCAGTCTTGAGCTCCAGTGAGGTATGCTTCCAAAACCAATCCTTCAGAAAAAATGGGTTGGAACCTTTTAAAGAAAACTTGCATCTCATGTGATCTTGACTGTTGGATCCCCTCATCGATGTGTGTGGGATCGATCCAGTTGATCCAAGCTCAAGTAAGCTTGGATCAAGTGAGAAATGGTGAACGGACTCCATTCTCCCTCACTCGCATGATGTTAGATCTCGCATCATCCATTTACGTGATTGAAATGAACGATCGTGACTAGATCTACTAGATCAATATGATTTAATCCTATTAAGCGGATTAATAGCCATATGACCTTATCGGATGGCGGATGAAAGTGCATCTTCCAATGCCATGTAGGTGCTGAGTAAGATAAGTTTTAAGTAGCCAATCCCACGGTGCCACGTGAAAAGTGAACCGCATCAGTGTGCCATGTGGCACCAATAGGATTATGCTTTAATTAGGCTTAATTAATCATTTTTAATAGTTAAAACATCTAAAAATCATAGAGAAATAAAAAAAATGCAAATAAATACTCATTTTAAAGATATTTTAAAGGAGAATTAATTAAAAATAATCTAAACTAAATTTGAATAGTAATTAAGGTTTAATTACAAAATTTATTAACTTAATTACTCATTAATTACTTGAGCAATTAATCCCAAAATTTGTGGGTTTATTTAATGGGATGACCTCTAGCTCCCATGATTTTTTTGGGTTTTATTGCTTACTTAATTAGGAAAATTGACTAATAAAACCTTAACTATGCTTTTAAGTTAAACCCATGAACAATAATAAATTGGTTAATTAAGTTTTTTAATCTTTCTTCAATAGTAAGTGAACTAAGGAATATGGTTGGGACCCTTTTCCCTAAGTTCATTTCACCCTTTTTTTAAAATGAAATTAATTAAGATTTAAATAATTAATTAAATCACTTAATCAAATTGAAATCATAATCACATCAGACCTTAATTAATGAAATCATGGGGTAGATCTTTAGGTGTTTAATAACCTAAAGAGTTTAATGAAATTATGGTTAGTCCACATGTGTGGAAAACCATAAGAGTAATTAATTAAGTCCCTTAATTAACTATTAATCATGCCAATTGCATTAGGCCCCTTTTATTTCCTAGGATCATTGCAAGTTTATTTTCCATGCATATCATGTTGGCTCATAATTATTTAGTTAATTACTTTAAGGTGACATAGGTAAGGGTAATTAATTCATCTAATTAAGTGTTCAACTTAATTAACCCATAAAATCAACTTAATTACATTTTATTAAATTAAATCAAATCACTAATGTGGGAATGGGTTTAAAATAGAAAGTGATCATTGCTCTCCTCCTTTTTAAATCAAATCAAAATAGAAAGTGATCATTGCTTTAAATAATCTTATTTGATTTGATTATCTTTAAGAACTAGTTTGGTTGAATGAATCATAAGCTTATATTTGATTGTCCTCTTTCCAATCATGTTAAATTTGGTATGCCATTGAATTCAAGCATCCATCTTTTCAAAATCAAGTAAAATAAAATGGATTTTCTTTATGTAAACTTGCATGTGTTGATTTAATTTAATTTATGCGTGACTATTATCACTATTAGATCCAAATGCATTTTTCAAAAGCTTATAAATGAACAATAATATGTGTTATGATGCTAGTTATAAAAACATAAGAAATGCATGTGCCTATAGCTTAAGTGTATGAATGTTGAGTTCTCTTTCCTCTATTCATGAGTTGATTTATATAAGATTGAATGGTAATGGGTATAGAGTCTGGACATCCTGGGAACACGAGGCTTTAGCTAGCCACAAGGATTTCATTGCATTACCTCACTTCCCTAGTTTAACAATGGCACATACCCATTTAATTTCATTCTTATTTATTTCAACATTAGAATTTGGATAGAGCTTTAATTCATATATATATATAAATGATTCAATCAAATAAAATATGCAATCTTTACATGATTTTCATTCCCTCATTTATGTATACATCCATTTGTGTCCACGAAAACCAAGTATATAGTCTAGACATCTCAGGAATACGAGGCTTTAGTTAGCCGCAAAGAGGTCATTTGATTACCTCACTTCTCTTTGTTTAGCAACGACACGTACTTGCCTATATCTTTGTACATGTATATGTATATGTGATTAGTGAATAAAAATCCCATTTTACATTAAAATTGCATGCATTCATAATTGACTAAGTGGTTAATATAATTAGCCATATAATTTAGAGCTTACTTCCTATGTTCATGTATACGAATTTACATATGTTTGAATGAAAATAGGTATATAGTCTAAAAATCCCGAGAATATGAGACTTTAGCTATCTCCAAGGAGGTCATTTGATTACCTCACTTCCCTGATTTAACAATGGCACATGCCTATTTAATTTCATTCTTATATCCTTTTTGTATAAGAATTTGGATAAAGTTTTAAATTAATACGTTTAAATAATTCAACCAAATAAAATATAAGTTCTAAACATACACATACATTCATCATTTAAGTGTTCTAAAATATGTTGCATGTATAGATACACTTAGAATTAAATAATATGTATATTACATGTGATGGAAAGGAATGGTTTAATATATGTCATGTGGTAGTAATTCAATTCAATTAATCTTAAGATATATTTTATTTTAAATAGGTTTATTTAAAGGAAATCTAAACTTATGATTAATTATATCATTTAATAAGCCATTCACTAAAGAGAACAAAATCATATTAATATACTTTAGAAAGTGACTTAAGGTAGGGATTAAAAAGATAAATCCTTTTTTCCTCTCTTTATAACACTTAGTTGCTAAGTGTAATAAAATGAAACAAAAGAAAACATAAATTAAAATTCTCAAATCAATTAAACTACTTCAAGTGAAATTAACCTTTCATGTTAAATTGAATCCTTCTACACTTACAAAATTCAACACTAATGCCTCATAAGGCTTACCATACAAGCCTTAATACACACATTAGAATTAAGTTAGCACTTCTAGCTCTAAGTTAGGATGGTGTATGATGTGAACTATGTTTTGTTTTATAATATATTATTTTAGATTGGATGTTAGGGTGTATGCTTCGTAGACTAGATGATAGGCCAATATTAGCCTAATGATGTTTTCTGTCGGGGATTAAGCTTAAGGGATGCTTAACTATATATCTGAATGCTCTTTTTACAAGTTGCTTAAATTCTTAAGCATAAGCAAAGTTAGGATAGGTAGGCTTAGCCGGATAATTTATTCTCTCTTGTGGAGGTAAACCCTTATGTCCACTGTTGCTTAGATTTAGGTCATGCTTTAGCTTGTACTAAAGCTCCATAAATTTAGGATATGAGGTAGCTATTTCCTTCAGGCTACGAGCATAAATCCTCACCTCTTAGGCATTCCTACAACATTGTGTTGGTGGATTATAAGCCTTAGTAATCTAATTAAATTTCAACTCAAAACATATTATGTAAAGAGGCAGTTATGCTCGACCATCCCTAAGAGTAAGTCTTCATCGCTGAATGTAACTCGTAAGATGTCCTTTGAGTGGCATGCCTCCTCTTTAATAGTGGTCAGCTGAGCTAAGCATATCTCTAGATCAAGTAATGCCTTGATTAGAGATTCTCTCATCTCTTTGGATAAGATAAGGGCGTTGTATATGCTTAACTTAGCTGGAAACATTCTAAGGTGAGCTAGGACAATGTAATCAACTCTAGCTTGGTCCTCCACAAGCATATCCATTGATGGAGCATCCTATGGAGGGGCTATCTGCTCACTAGAACTAATGACTTGCTTAGCTTTATCTTGAGGTGCTACCCTAGGAGGTAGAACTTTGTCACTGCGTAGGTTGATTTCAATGACTTTTTGGAATGATGAGCTTATGAAAAGTTCTACCTTCTCATCGGACATGCCTACAACTTCTCTTACGGGATCCATAAAGTTAGTTGACTCCAAGCCAATCTCAAGAGGTGAACCTAATTGATTCAGAGAAGGATAGTATGACTCTGAATTAGAAAGGAAAGGATCAGAACAACTAGAGCTGTTATTTTTATATAGAAATAAACCTAAACCTAAAAAATAAACTAAAAAAACCTAAGCTAAAATAAATTAACCTAAAATACATAAACTAAACAAAAAATATATAAATTAACCTAAATTAAAATAAAAAATAAAATAAACTAAAATAAATAAAAAATAAACTAAATAAATAAATAAACTTAAACCTACGAGTTTACTTAATATAAAAGAACCTAACCCTAAACCTTAAACCCTAAATCTAACCCTAAACCCTAAACCCTAAACCCTAAACCCTAAACCTACAACCCTAAACTCTAAACCCTAAACCTTAAAACCTGAACCCTAAACCCTAAACCCTAAACCCAACCCTACCATAAATCCTAAACACTAAACTAAACATTAAACCCCAAACTAAACCCTAAACCCCAAACACAAAACACTAAAAAAAACCCTAAAAATATAAAACTTAAACCTAAACTAAATAAAACTTAAAATAAAATAAATAAAACTAAACCTAAAATAAAAATAAAAGAAAATAAAACCTTCTAAACCTTAACCTAAACCTAAACCTAAATGAATGTAAAAATAAAATAAAATAAAAATAAAACTAAACTAAAATAAAATAAATAAAACTTAAACTAAATTAGAAAATAAAACAAAAAAATAAACTAAAAATAAATAAAAATAAAATAAACATAAAAAAAATAAAATAAAATAAACAAAATAAAATAAATATAAAAAATAATAAATAAAATAAATAAAACCTAAACCTAAACCTAAAATAAACTAAACCTAAAACTAAAATAAAATAAATAAACCTAAAAATAAACTTAAACCCTAAACTAAAATAAAAAACCTAAAATAAACTTAAAACTAAAAACTAAAAAAAAAACCCTAATAAACTTAAATACTTAAAAATAAAAAATAAAATAAACTAAAAAAAAATTAACATAACCTAAACCTAAAGCTAAAAAATAAACTAAAATGAAACTCCTAAACTAAAATAAGTAAACCACACTAAATAAAAAAGAAAAAAATAAACCTAAATAAAAATAAAAAATAAATTAAATTAAAATAAATTAAAATAAATTAAAAAAAAATTAACTAAAAACCTAAACCTACCAGTTTAATTAAATTTTTTTAAAAAAATCCTAAAACCCTAAACACTAAATTCTAAACCCTAAACCCTAAACCTAAATCATGAAACTAACATCTAAACTCTAAAAAAATACAACCCTAAACCATAAACCCTGAACCCCAAACACTAAACCCTAAACAAACCCTAAACCATAAATCCTGAACCATAAACCCCAAATCCTAAACCCTAAACTGTAAACCCTAAACCCAAACCTTAAACTCTAAACCCTAAAACTTAAAAACCTAAACCTAAATTAAATAAAACCAAAAAATAAAATAAATAAAAAAACAAAACCTAAATAAAATAAAAAATAAATAATAAAACAAACTAAACATAAAAAATAAAATAAAATAAAAAATCAAATCTAAACTAACATAAAATAAATAAAAATCTAAATTAAACTAAAAAATATAATAAAATTAAAAATAAAAAACATAAATAAAATAAAAACTAAACAAAAAATAAATAAAATAAACCTAAAATAAAATAAAAACTAAATAAAATCCTATACCTAAAAATAAATAAAAAATAAAACACAAATCCTAAATTAAAAATAAAAACTAATCCTAAATTGAAACTAAAATATACAAAATAAAATCAACTAAAACCTAAACTAAAATAAACTAAACTGAAAGAAATAAAACCTAAACCTAAACCTAAAATAAATTAAAAATAAACCTAAAAAAAACCTAAAATAGAAACCTACTAAACATAAAAATAAAAAATAAAACCTAAACCTTAAAAATAAAATAGAAATAAAACTAAACTAAAAAATAAACATAACCTAAACCTAAACCTAAAAAATAGACTAAAATAAAAAACCTAAAATAAATAAATAATCCTAAAATAAATAAACCAAACTAAATAAAAATAAAAAATAAACCTCAATAATAATAAAAAATAAATTAAATTAAAATAAATAAAAAATAAACTAAAAAAACTAAATAAACCTAATCGGTTTGTAAATTTTAAAAAAACTATAAACCCTAAATTCTACCCTAAACTCCTAAACCCTAAACCTAAACAAATACCTAATTAACCATAAACCACAACCCTCCACAACCCACTAACCCTAAACCAAACTCTAAACCCTGGGCCCTAAACACTAATAACCCTAAACCCCCTAAACCTAGGCCTAAGTCCAACCCAAAATCCTAAATAAGCCTCTAAAACTGATCCTAAACCCACCCTAACCTTCTTTAAAACCAACCTAAAGCCACCACCTAAACCTAAATCCTAAATAACCTAAAACTGTGCAAACCCTACACCCTAAACCTTAAACCCTAAAACCCTAAACCCTAATGCTTAAATGCTAAACCCTAAACCCTAAAACACTAAACCCTAAAACCCTAAATCTCAAACCCTAAACCATAAACCCTAAAACTCTAAAAACATAAACCTAAACAAAATAAAAGCTAAAAATAAATTAAATAAAAATACTTAAACCAAACTAAGGAAGGTAACTTTGTGTTGTGTCGATGAGGGTAGCACCGTAGTAAGGCTACCATAACAAGTGCTCGTCAGTGTGCAATGGCTATGTAAGGAAGGAAAGCATAGCAGACTTACAACCTCCAAAGTAAGAAGCCAAATACCTTGAAACCAATGATTCATACCGAATCAAAATCAATATGTGATTATGACTTGACCTTCAATTGAGTCAAACCAAACCCAAGTTGACCCAAATTTACCTAAAAGACCAAATTGGTTCAAATCAAAATATTAACCAAATTAATTGCAACCAATGGCTCAAGTTCATTCCAAATTGATTATTGAACTTGACCAAAGTCATGATTAGACCCAATTGAACCCAATTGACCCACTTAGCCCAAATTGACTTAAAGGTTCAAGTTGGCCTAAATCAAAACTAAATCCAAATAAATTGAAACCACAGCCTACAATCATCTTCAGTTGGTCAACTTAACCCAAACCAACTCCCAGCCCAAGCTAATTTGGTTAGTTTGGTCAAATTGGTAAACTTAACCGATTTGGCCCAAATGAATTCAAATGAGCCAAAATCAAATCTAAGCCAAACTAAACCGAAACATCCTAAATGATCATATGAACTTGACCAAGCCCTGGTTTGATCGAATTTGACCAATTGGTCAACTTGACTCAAACTAACCCAATTTGACCGAAATGTGTCAAATGGAGCCAAACCTAACAATATCAAATCCAATTGACTTGAAATTTGGGCTAACCCACTTTTATTTATCAAAATCAAATCCAATGCCAAATGATCATTCTACCCTTGGGTCAAGGGCATCACATGAGCCAAATCACCCATGTAAGTGGTCATTTCCATTCATTGGCCACTTGGTACTCTCCCAATGGTTCACCGAGGCACCTATGACACTACCTAACCTGACCCAAGGGGTGGTTGGGTCGGTCATGACCCATGGGAGGTGAAATCACCTCACCCTCCACATTGGAGCATTTGAAACTCATAGGACACCCATTATTTCTCTTTGGCAGCCACCTCCACACCTTCGACCAACCAAGCCGATCCAACTTACCTCCTCCCTTTAACCTAAGACTCGTTTAGATGGCCGAACGGCCATTAGAAGCCAAATTTGATTCCACCGTCCGATCAAGATAATGGTGGGTATCCACCCCCTCATTTCCACTAAAACACACATAAAAATCATTCCTCAGAGCACTAGTTACCCAAGATGAGCTACTAGAGCCATTCCCTAAGCTCCCAAGCTCGTTCCTCGATCAAAAAATCTTATTCCCATCCGTCCTGAAATAGAACACTCCCATTTCTGGCCTAACTTCCCCATTTCTCCATCAAACTCAAATTAACTTTTCATGCACCTTCCCTAGGTCTCGTCGAGCATGATCGAATCATCTCTCAAGCTTCCCGAGCACCGAAGGAACTTCAATCAAAGTCAAGCTCCAAATCATCGATTCGTAGGCTTCCAAGTGAACCATTAAGGAATTGATCCAAATTATCGGTTCATAGCCTTCCCCATTTCTCCATGTAGGCATTGAGTCGGGTAAGTTTTAAGTAGTCAATCCCATGGCACCACGTGGAAAGTGCAACGCGTCAACGTGCCATATGGTGCCAATAGAATTAGGCTTTACTAAGCCTAATTAATCATTTTTAATGGTTGAAACTTATAAAAATCATAAAACACATAGAGAAAAAAAATGCAAATAAATACTTATTTTATAGGTATTTCAAAAGAGAAATAATTAAAAATGATCTTAACTTATTTTGAATAGTAATTAAGGTTTTATTAAGGTTTAATTGAAAGTTTATTAGCTTAATTACACCTTAATTATTATTAATCCCAAATTTTGTGGGTTAATTTAATGGGATGACCTCTGCCTCCCATAATTTTCTTGGGATTTATTGCTCACCCAATTAGGAAAATTGACTAATTAAACCTTAACTACTCTTTTAAGTTAGTCAATGATTAATTAATCCCATGATGATTAACAAAGTGGTTAATTAAGTTTATTAATTATTGTTCAATAGTGAGTAAACTAAGGAATAGGGTTGGGACCCTTTCCTAAGTTCATTTCACCCTTTTTTAAAATGAAATTAATTAAATCACTTAATCAAATTGAAATCATAATCACAACAAACCTAATTAATTAAATCATGGGGTAGATCTTTAGGTGTTTAATAACCTAATGGAGTCTAATGAAATTATGGTTAGTCCATATGTGTGGGAAAACCATAAGAGTAATTAATTAAGTCTCTTAATTTCATTAACTACTAATCATTGTGCATTAGGCCCCTTTTATTTTTCTAAGATCATTTACAGTTTATATTCCATGCATGTATCATGTTGTCATAATAATTAATTCATCTAATTAAGGGTTCAACTTAGTTAACTAAAATAAACTTAATTATATTTTCTTAAATTAAATAATCACTAATGTGAGAATGAGTTTAAAACAACAAGTAATGATTTCTCTTCTCCTCTAAATCAAATCAAATAACTTAATTAATAAAGAAGCTTTGGTTTGCTTTAAATAATCTTATTTGATTTGATTGTCCTTCAAAACTATTTTGGTTGAGTGAATCACATGCTTATATTTGATTATCTTCTTTCCAATCATGTTAAATTTGGTATGCCATTTGAATCCATGCATCCAACTTTTCAAAATGAAGTAAAATAAAGTGGATTCATTTATGTTAGAAAGCATCTGTTGATTTAATTAAATATATGTGTGGCTATTATCACTATTAATTCCAAATGTATTTTTGAAAAGCTTATAAATTAATAATAATGTGTTATGATGTTATTTATAAGTACATAAGAAATGCATAAATAGCTAAGTGTATGAATGATGGGTTCTTTCCTCATTCATGTGTTGATTTATATGAGATTGAATGGAAATGGGTATATAGACTAGACATCAAGGGAATACGAGACTTTAGCTAAGCTAAGGTCATTTGATTACTCCCTAATGATACTTGTTTGATGAAATCGAAAAGAAGAAATGTTGAATATGAATTTGTTCTCTTAAAAATAAAAACCAAAATCCACAAACTAAACCCAAACTAACCCAAAAACAAAACACTAATAAAAAACTTTAAAACCCTAAACTTTAAACTCTAAACCTAAAACCAACCCTAAACCATAAACCCTAAAACCCCAAACCCTAAACCCTAAAACCTAAACCCTAAACCCAAGCTAAACCCTAAACCCTAAACCTATAAAACTAAACCTAATAAATAAAATCTAAAAAAATAAATAAAAAAAAAAACTTAAATAAATAAAATAAAACAAAACTAAAATAACCTAACCTAAACCTAAAAAATAAGAAAAATATAGATAAACTAAATTAAAATAATGAAAAAACTAAAGTAAAAAATAAATAAACTAAAAATAAAACCTAAATAAAATAAAACTAAATAAATTAAAATAAAATAAAATAAAATAAAATAAAAACTAAATAAAACATAAAATAAAATAAACCTATAAAATAAATAAAAATACCTAAACTAAACTAAAATAAAAAAATAAATAAAAATAAAACCTAAATACTATGAAAACCTAAACCTAAAATACATAAAATAAAATAAAAACTAAAATAAATAAAACTAAACTAAACTATAAAATAAACTAAACTAAAATAAAAAACTAAAAATAAACTAAAATAAAACTTAAAACCTAAATAAAAATAAAATAAAAAACCTATAAAAAAGAAAAAATAAACCTAAACCAAATAAAATAAAATAACTAAACAAAACATAAACATAAACCTACCTAAACCTAAAAAATATACTAAATTAAAAACTAAACTAATATAAATAAAATATAATAAATAAACTTAGCTAAATAATATGAAATAAACCTAAATAAAATAAAAAAAATAAAATAAAATAAAAAAATAAACTAAATAAACATTAACCTATTTGCATTTAAGAAAAAACTTAAACTCTAAACCCTAAAACCCCAAACTCCTAAACTCACCCTAGGCCCAATTATAAAACCCTATGACACACCCAACTAACTGATCCTAGCATACCTAAACTTGTGGCTAACTAAAACTCTCACTAAATCCTGGTTACCTCCCTAAACTCTACTGAACAGGCTATATCCTTTCTAAATCAATAACCCTGAGCTAAAACCTAAACCCTACTGACCTCACTCCACACCTACCACTGACCCAAAAACTACCCTTCCTCCACAACTATACCTAAACTCACTAACTAAATAAACCTAAAAATAAAACTTGAACTAAATAAAATAAACCTAAACTAAACCTAAACCTAAACCTAAAATAAAATAAATAAAATAAAATAAATAAATAAAAATGTAATCTAAACTAAAAATAAACTAAACCTAAGAATAAAACCTAAATAAAATAAAATAAACAAAATAAAATAAAATAAAATAAAATAAACTAAATAAAACTAAAATATAAATTAAAACCTAAAATATAAAAAAAATAAACTTAAACTCTAAACTAAAATAATAAAATAAAATAAAATAAAAAGTAAAATAAATAATAAACTATATAAAATAAACTAAATAAATAAAACCTAAACTATCTTAAAACTAAATAAAATAAACAAAAATAAACCTAAACTAAAAATAAAACCTAAAATAAACTAAAAGATTAATTGAAAATAAAACCTAACTAAAAAAATAATAAACCTAATCATAAAATAAACTAAAATAAACTAAATGAAATAAAAATAAAATAAAATAAAAAATAAACTAAACTAAAATAAAATACAAAATAAATTAAATAAATTAAATAAACCTAAACTGATTCATTTCTTTAAAAAAAAAATAAATAAACTAACCCTAAACCCTAAACCCTAAACCTAAATCTAACCAAACCTAAACCATAAAAGCTTAAACCCTAAAACCCTAAACCCTAAACCCCCAACCTAATGCTAAATCCTAAACCCCAAACCTAAACCTAAACTAAAGTAACTAAATAAATTAAAAATAAACTTGATAAAAATAAAGCTAAACCCAGAATAATAAACCTTGACAGAACATCACCATCAATGACTTAGTCTAGATCTGGCGGTGGAGGCAAAGGCAGAGGCGGCGGTTATCATAGTGATGGTGGGGGATATGGAGGTGCTGGGGATATGGAGGTGGTGGTCGGAGTAGTGGTGGTTATGGAGGTGGGAGGGACAGATTAGGGATATGATGGTGGATACCACTACTCAAGAGGCCGGGGTGGTTCTGATGGAAATTGGAGAAATAGAAGAATGGCCAATCCAATCTACTGCTTATGGAACTTTACATTAGATGGTTCTAATTATCTAGGGTTTTGATTTGCTCTATGTGCTCATTTTTGATCTATGTCCTCTTGTCTTAGAAAACTTGGTGTGTTACTTGGTTGATGAAATCAAAAGAAGAAATGTTGAATATAATTTATTCTCTATTAAAAAAAAATTCAAAACCATAAAACTAAACTAAAACCCAAGACCTAAAACCTAAACCCTA
This sequence comes from Cymbidium sinense, assembly GCA_021442155.1. Taxonomy (NCBI): domain Eukaryota; kingdom Viridiplantae; phylum Streptophyta; class Magnoliopsida; order Asparagales; family Orchidaceae; genus Cymbidium; species Cymbidium sinense. Next base: position 86,823 of record JAKCPB010001444.1, on the reverse strand, counting down.
AACCTTAAACCCTAAACCCTAAACTCTAAAATAAAACCACAAACACCCAAACTAAAATAAAAAAATAAAACCCTAAATCCTAAACCCTAAAACCTAAACCCTAAACCATAAAGCCTAAACTAAACCCCAACCAGAACCTAAACCACTAGTCTAAACACCTAAACCCAGGCCAACTAAAACCTAAACCCCAAGGTAAAACCTAAACCTAAACTAAATAAAGCCTGAAAATAAAATAAATAAATAAACATAAACCAAAATAAAATTAGAAAAATAAAATAAAAACCTAAACTAAGACCTAAACCTAAACCTCAAAGGAAAATAAAACAATAAACAGAAATTAAACTAAAATAAAATAAATTAAAACCTAGACTAAACAGAAAAATAAAATAAACCAAACCATAAAAACCTAAATAAAATAAAAACTAAATCTAAAAAAACTATAATAAAAATAATAATAACTAAGTAATAACTTAAACCTAAAAAATAAACCTAAAAATAAAACCTAAAAATAAATAAAAAATACAACCTAAACCCTAAACTAAAAAAAAAAAATTAAACCTAAAATAAATAAAATAAAATAAACATAAACTTGAACTAAAATAAACTAAACTAAAATAAATAAAACCTAAACCTAAACCTATAATTAACTAAACTGAAACCATAAACTAAATAAAATAAAATAAATAAACTAAAACAAAAATCTAAACTAAAAAATCCTAAAATAAAAAACCTAAAACTAAACCTAAAAAATCAAATAAAAACCTAAACCTAAAGCTTAACATAAAAAATAAAATAAAAATAAAGCGAGACAAAAAAATAAGCATAAAGCTAAACCTAAACCTAAAAGATAAAATAAAATAAAAAACATAAACAAATAAATAAACTAAATAAAAAAAAATAAACCAAATAAAAAAACTCAACCTAAAAAAAAAATGTAAAACCTAAACCCCCAAAACTAAACCCAACTAAATAAATAACCCTAAACTACAACATGAAACCCTAAACCCTAAACCCTAAACCATAAATGCATAAACCCTAAAACCCTAAACCCTAAACCCTAACTTTAAATGCTAAACCCTAAACCTAAAGTAACCAAATAAATTAAAAAATAAACCAAAATACTAAAACCTAATAAACCTAAACCTAAATCTAAACTCTAAGAATAGCAAACCAGATGAACATCACTTAAGACTTAGTCTAGATCACTGAAGGTGAAGCATAGTTATTAGGTGTGGTGGTGGGAATGGAGGTCTGGTGAATATGGAGGTGATTGTCAATGGTGGTTATGGAGGTGGAAGGAGATGGAGGTTACAACCATGGTGGTGGTGGAGGAGATGGGGATATGATGGCGATCGCTACTGAGGCGTGGTTTAAATTAGAGACTAAAGATCTAATCTACTATTTATGCAACTATGTCTTTATAATAGAGACGGTTTTACTTATCTAGAATTTTTTATTTGCTATATGGTATCTCATATTTTATCTATGTCATCATTTATGTCTTAGAAAACTTGAGGTGCTACTTGGTTGATGAAATTGAAAAAGAAATGTTGAATTTGAATTTATTCTATTAAAAAAACATTAAACCTAAACCCTAAACCCTAAACCTACTAAACTAAAATTTAAACCCAAACCTAAAAATAAAACTAAACCCTAAACCTAAATCTAAACCTAAAACTTTATACCCTAACACTAAACCCTAAAGTTAAACCCAAAACCCTAAATTATAAACCCTAAACCCTAAACCCTAAACCCTAAAACCCTAAACCCTAAACCCTAAACCCTAAACGCTAAACCCTAAAACCATAAAACCTAAACTCTAAAATCTACAACCTCAAACCCAAAACCTTAAACCTTAACTCTAAACTCTAAACCTTAAACCCTAAACTAAACTTAAAACCTAAACCCTAAACCTTAAACCTTGAATAAAGTTATCATTAGGAGTAGATCTAAAGAATGACCTCATCATAACATCGTTATGGTAGCTAAAGAAAATGTCTTCAAGAGACTTTCCCTTGACTATTAGTGATTTGAATACCTAAATAAATCATATTATAATACCACATTATAGTATAATGTAGGATCATATATTTGAGCATGTAGTGATATTTTTTGGATGTTATAAGATGTTTTGAAATGTTTTAGTATATTATGGTATTGTATATTGTCTATATTAATATAAATCATAAAATATTGATTTAATAAATCAATGATGAAATTTATTTTATGTGAGGTGGAATTAGGTTATAGTACCAAAGGTGTGCTATGCCATTTATAGTCTAAAATGTAAGATTTTATGTTCAAAATAAATATTATATGTTGTAGCATTCTATGACATCATAAATCATAATATATTGTTTAACATTTTAAATTCTTTAGCGTTTTACAATATGTAGTCAATCTACACTAGCATATTTATAAAATGTTGATTTAGACTTTAAAATAATTTGGCAAAATTCATAATAGGTATAGCATGGTATCATAATATATTATTTCAACTTAAAATATGTGATATGACTAAAAATATAGTTTTTTATTGTTTAGGCTAATTTTATGATTTTTGATCTTAAGCAATCCATTGTGATGTGATATACAATATAATATAATATAATATAATATAATATGTTATAGTGTATTATAATATAGGATGCCATAACATAGTGTAGCATCATGCATTATAGCATACTATTATATATTACTACTTGTAGTTTAGCATATTTTAGTTTGTTATAGTATGATGTAGTTGAGTTTGTACTAGTATAATTAAAAAATATTGATTTATAGGCTAAGATGATGGGATTTGACCAAATTTAAGGTAAGCTTTAGGGAACATCATTGGGGTGTGCTATGGTGTGTCATTTAATCAAAAGAATGGAATTTTGCATCCAAAATAAATGTTCATTTTTCAACCAAATTTTTTAAATTTTTTGCTTAAAGTTATTCATTTTAAGGTGTAATGTAAGATAACATATTATATGAAAGCATATTAAAATACAATGTATATAATATAACTTCACATATATATGAATGTGGTGGTGGTGTGTTACTAAATGTTATTGTACATTTTAGTATGTTTAACTTTGTTATAATACATTGGGTCAAAACTCACAAAAAATGTTAATTTAAAGTTGAGATGGAAGGATTTTGCCCAAATTCACAGCACTAAAAGCAACACCAAAATTATGCTATTTTGTACAATTTCTAAGAAGATAACAATTTTACATCAAAATGAACATTATTTATATTTTGAGAAAATTTTGTTATTTGTTCCTTTTAAGTGATTCTAATTAGGTGTAATGTTAGACAATATATTATATTATAGCAAATTATAGTATAACATCATATATTATAGCAAAATATAGTATGTTAATTCACATATAATATGTTTAGCATGATATTATATAGTTAGTTTGAGCTTGCACCATCATAAAACATAAAATATTGATTACAATGTTAAGATGATGTAATTTGAATGAATATAATGTTAGGCTTTTGGTTGAAGTATTAAAGGTATGCATAAGAGAAGAAATAAGATTTTATGAGAATTCCATGTCAAGGACTTGGAGGGAGATCTGATAGGGGTCTATGTCGATGGCATAGAAGAAGAAAATCTGTTGGGGATAAGATTTGAATTTGATTTAATTATATGATTTGAAGAAAAAAAATATCTTTAGGGATAAATATTTATAATCCAGTAGATGAATCAACTTTAATTTGTTTAGTTTTAATTGATGTGGAGAAATATTTGCTATATGGGCTCGTCAGGATCGGTTATATGAACCTTCCACTTAGAGTTAGGCTATCCAGGATTGGGATTTGAGTTTGATTTCATAGATTTGTTTGGGTTGTATCTAGATAAGAGTTTGGTTGGATTTCTTTGATTTATGCTCTTCTGGGGAGTTGGTTTAATTTGGCTCCATTGGGGAGGTTGGTTTTGAATTTGATTTGTTTGCTTGACTTGTTTATATATGATTTGGCACTCCACTTAGGAGAAGGGTTTGATTCAACTCCATTGAGGAAAATTAGATTGGGTTTAATTTAATCTGAGTTAATGTATGGACTCTATCGGTGTGTCATTTACCCACTGAGAAGGGGCAATATCAGCCTTAACCTACCTCAGGTTTACAAATCTAAAGGGATTTTCTACTGGGGTAGAGCTAGACATGGGTTGCCTTTTCTGTGAAACCTATGCTAAGAAGAAGGCAGACTTACATCTTTGAAAGTGAGAAATAATCGCTAGGGTCTTTGAAGCAACATATCAACGACCAAGGACATCTACTATGTGAATGCCGCTGGGGACTTATATTAACTCAAAAATATTCATGATTACTTTAATCTTAATTTCATGTGATTTGAGAGGGTTTGTTTGGTTTAGTTTGATTTCAAATTGAGGTCATATCCATTGGGGATGTGAGCTTGATTAAATTTGATAGATTTAATTTATTGACTATGTCGGTGTGCGATGAACCCACTAAGAAGGGGATATATTGGGATTATCCTATCTCAAATTTACAAATACAAAAGAATAGTCTACTAGCCGTGGGGAAGAGCTAGCCAACCTAAGGGGTTGCCTTTTAGTGTGCAACCCCCATGTTAGAAAGAAGGCGTAGAAGACTTACATCTTCTAAAGTAGGGAACTACCACTGGGGTGACCTGTTGGTAGAATAATAAATCAAACCTGACTTAGGGGCAACTGCTAAGTGAATGCCGTTGGGGACTTATATAAACTCAAGAGTAGTCAAACAATTCCTATAGGGTGTTTTCTTGACACTTCCCTAAAGATAGGATACTTGCTTAGGAAAAGGTACTACTAGGGGTGTCCTCTTAATCCACAAGTGAATATATATTTTGTTTATATGTTTGTGTGGACCTTGTTGGTGTGCAAGGGACCACACTGAGAAGGAGCTATATTAGCCTTGACCTTTCTTATATTTATTGGACCTAAGGAGAATGCATCCATAGAATTCTTCAACCAAGGGTAGTTAATAGGAAAGGCGTCAATCGATAGTAAAGAGTGGTGCCTAAATGGGGTTGCAAAGGTCGTGATCTAAATATATGCCCATGGGAGGTGCTACTAGGGGTGTTATCCTGAGCCCTAGAAAAGTAAGCCTATAGGTGTATGGTGGCCAACTCAAGGAGAAAGCATAACAAACTTACATCTACCATGAGTGGTGTATCCTAAGGTGTGAGAACCAACTAACCTAAGTTGTATCTGCCACCATGAGTGGTGTATCTATCAGCATAGTGAGAATAAACTAACCTAAGGTGCCTGGATGTGCAATCTCAATAGAAAGTATATAGGCTTACAACTTTCCAAGTTGATCATCGATAGTTTGTCATCGGTGACATACTATCGACCTAGGCGACTACTAAATGGGGAGCCCCAGGAAGGACTGACCAGACTTGAAGTAGTCGAGGGAAGAAGCCACTAGGGACTTATCCTAAACCTCAAATATACTCAACCTAGTCACTACAAAGGTTAATCCAAGAAAAAGTGTGTAATCACATTCTCTTAAATAAAGCCAACAGGTAGCTTACGCCACTCAATAAGGCCTAACATAATAACAAGTGCTCATCGGGTGTGCAATGGCCAAAGGAAGAAAAAACATAGCATACCTACATCCTCCAAAGCAAGAAGACCACTAGGTGACACACTAGCAAGGTAATACGTCACAACCTAGAGCGACTCAGTGAGTATCTATCTCAGTAAGAGATACAAAAGATATGTTTTTTGCTTTATATGTTTGTGTGTAGTTTGTGTTTGTGTTGTGTCGATGAAGGATAGGGCTCTGCTCATGTTCCTTACTACCCCCAGCACATTATGGCGGTCACAAAACAAGAATACTTTCAACATGGAAGAGATTGAATTCAATGGAATTTTCATTGATAATAGTTATTTTCAAACATGATTTATAATATTTATTTAAGTAGAGCTTGTTAATTGGAAGCATTGGGCACTCTCTCTTATGATTAATAAGCTAAGATTCTCCCTAGTAGGCCTTCTATGGCAAAAGTGCCTTCCCAAGTGGGTTCAAACTTACCTCCCATCTTACAATAGGCAATAATCGGTCTCCTTAGAACTAAAATAAGATCTCCTACTTGAAAAGATCTAGGACGGGCCAACTTGTTATGATCTTGAATCATTTTAGCTTACTACAACTCAAGGTTTTGGCATGCCTGCCTCTCAACCTTTTCTTCTACCGTAACTTGGTGTTCTGCTCTATTATGATCTTGCTACCCACAACTATCCTCAGTGATGGAAGTTAGACTTCTAATGGTAGAACGGCAATGGACCCATACACTACAGAGAAAGGAGTAGACTAAGTCAGAGTTCTATATGTGGTGCGGTAGGCCCACAAGGCTTCAACTAATTGCTCATGCCACAATAGATTATCATTTTTGAGTGTCTTCTTTAGTACTTGGATGAGAGTTTTATTGAAGTCATCTACTAATCCATTTTCCCTCTGGTAGTTGATGGTAAAATATCTCCAATCTATGCTATGTCTCCAGGCAAAGTTGTTGATCTCAGTACTCTTGAATGAAGTATCATTATCAAATATAATTCATCGAGGCACTTCGAACCTATATACGATATGGTTCCTAAAAAATTGGAGCACATGTTGAGCTATGACCTCCTTGAGTAGAATCATCTTTGCCCATTTGTAAAGTAGTCAGTAGCAGTTAAGATGAAATGATGACCTTGGAAGAAGGAGGATCTATCGACACTATATTTGGTATCAACTCGAATGGCCATGAGGCCAATGTAATGTTGGTAGTGGTTAGTGTAGGACCACACTATGTAATTTACATTGGTGGCATCGCCTAGCCATATCCATGCAATCTTTGATCATCGATGTCCAGTAGTATCCTAGTCTTTTGATCTTGATTTTCATCTTCAGATTAAATTGGTTGGCTCAACATAATCCTAAGTGTACCTTGATCACGATCTTGTGAGCTTCATGCTTGTCTAAATAATGTAACCACATATGATCAGTATAAGACACCATCCATAAGAGCATAGGAAAGTGCTCTCTGCTTCATCTGATGGGATTGGTACTACTCTTGAGGTACTTTGCCTTTATTTAGGTATTCCATGAATGGTTGCCTCCAATATAACTCCTCATCCTTCTTGGCAATGGAAATCTCTCCTTCAAGAGTCTTTTTCATGAGTTCAATATCAATAAGGGATAAAACTTATCTCTTTTGGACCTTTATTGATATGGACTCATCCTCGGGACATGCCACCTCTTTGGCAAGCTTGGCTAAAGCATATGCTATGACGTTATCTCCTCGAGGAATCTTATAAATGGTAACTAATAGGATTTGGGTGAATAAATCCATGGTGTACTTAGGGTAGTGATGGAGCTTGGGCTTTATAACCTTATATGACCCAGTGATTTGGTCGATAACTAGCTAAAAATCCCCGAAGATGTTGATGTTTTTGATGCTTAGAGTAATGACTAACTCTAGACCAGAATCCAGTGACTCATATTTGACTTCATTGTTGGTTCAAGGATTGGATAGATGATATGAGAATCTCATCACATCAATGTCGAGAGCTAAGAGAACTATTCCTACCCCTACCTTTCTTAGAATAGTGGATTGTGGTTCTTCTCCTCTTTGAGAAGAAGTTACACCAACAAAGTACATCTCTTAGTGGTGAATGCTAGTATCCCCTAAGTTCATGATTTCTTCATCAGGGTGATAATCACTAAGCAAAATTATAGTAGTGGTGTGCTACTAAGAAATTTGCTAATGCTTGTCCTTTCATCACACGAAGGGGTACGAAGGTAATGTTAAACTGTGAGAGGGTCATAGACCATCATGCTAATCATCCAGATAGTGTTAACTATGTCATGAGATACTGTAGTGGATTTATCCAAGAGATTGAGTTCACCTTATGAGGAAGCATGTAGTGGTGTAGCTTTTGGGATGCAAAGATTAAAGCTAGGCAATGCTTCTATGGTGGATAATTAGCCTGAGGCATTAGATGATGAGAAATAGTAGAGTGCATTTTCTTCCTTCATCATTGGCTTGGGCCAAGAGCACCAATGGAATCATCTAATGCATGTATAAAGTGAGTGGCTTGCTTGGGATTGAGGCGCTAGACATCATCTGATGTCTTTAAAGGAATGCTTACACTTGTCTTCCCATTAAAACTTGGCATCCTTTTTGACAAGTGCTGAGAATGGCTGACATCTTCCCGATAGGTTGGATATAAACCATCTAAGATATGCCAACCGCCCTTAGAATGATCTAAGTTGAGTTAAACTTTAGTGGTGGAATTTCTAATATTATTTTGATCTTCTCGAGATTGATTTTGATTTCCTAGTGTCGAACAATGAATCCAAGGAATTTCCCTAAAGCTACTGCAAATGCACACTTCAGGGGTTCATTTTGAGGTTAAATTATCTTAACTGTTCAAAAACTACTCTCAAGTCAAAGAGATGATCTTCCTTTTCTCTACTTTTGATCATGAGATCATCAACATAGCACTCGACTTGATGTTGAATGAGTTCATCAAAGATTTGAGTCATAGCCTGCTAGTATGTAGCACCAGCATTTTAAAGCCTAAAAGACATGACCTTATAGCAATAGATTCTGATCGGGGTTCTAAAAGTAGTGTTTATTTCATCTTTAGGGGCTATCTTTTTCTGGTTATATCCAGATGATCCATCCATGAAATAAAGACTATGAGATTTGGCAATGTCCACCATCGAGATTGGTAGTGGAAATTCACCTTTTGGACATGCCTTATTTAAATCCCTAAAATCGACGCATATGTTAATTTCACCATTCTTTTCTTAACAAGGATGACACTGGCTAACTAGGTATGGTATTTTTCTTCCTGGATGATGCTAACATCGATGAATTTCATCACTTCAAAAATGACCTATTGTTTTATGTCTAATCGCATGCGTCTAGGAGCTTGCTTTATAGGGTTAGCGTAGCTTTGCTAGTTTATGGATGCGCCGTGAGCTAATCTAGGCATCTCTTCATAACTCCATGCAAAGTTATACTTAAACTCAATCAATAGCTTAACTAAGTCATTGGTTTAATTTCATTTAATAAAGAATTGAAGTTCCTAAGTTGATTTCCTTGAGCTCATCAATGGTTGACTTGATCTTTTTCAAACTCGGTGGTGCATCTTTGACTTCAAAATCATCTATCATCATCAAGATTCTAAGCACAAGTCCTTATATGAGTTAATGTGATTTGAAAAGATCTTATCATATTCCAAATGATTGGTTATGACTAATTAGTAATCATCATCGACTAGACCCACTGTACCGAATCATAATCCTGGTCTTGATTGAGAGCTTTTGCATTTATTCTTCCATATTCTTTTCAAGTAGTCATGCTTTCACCAAGTATGTGGGATTAACATTTTCTTTGATTAATTTAGAACACAAGAAAAGTAATCAAAAGGTAATTCTATTAAATCTTTATATGAATCATCCCTCAAGTTCCATCAACTTCTTGACTTGAGGATGATGCTCCCAATAACCTCGAGTTTTCACATATGGATGACTTAGGGGCTTCCTTAACTACTAAGCCCTCAGCTTTTTCGAGAGGAATGTGGGGTTAGAGCTAAGGTTCTCAACTGATGCCTAACTATTTCAAATATAGACTTGGATACACTTATACTTTGCTTTGGAGCCTAGTCTTGATTGCTATCTTGCTCCAGTGTCACCTCCAAGAGAATCTACTATTAAGAAGAGCTGTCTGGTGTGCTAACCATATAAAACTCATCCTATGAACTAGATTCTAAGTCTATATGGATAATAGGTGTACTCTTGGTAGGACATATTTCCATTGTGGCCAATAAAGAGGTTTTCCACCCTGGGGCCTCCCCGGCCTCTTCCTCTCACAGTGGAGGTCGTCATCCTACCCATATGTTCGAATGGAGTAACAATCTGTGGGTTGAATCTAAGGTCAAGCTCCACTTCGTCCTCCAAGTATATTTCCAACCCCTTTTATTTTTTCATTTTCTCTTTTCTTTTCTTTTTCTTTTTCACTTTCTTTTTTTTTTATTTTTAAACTTTGGCCAAGTTCACGAGAATAGACTTGTTGATTTTGAGGGAGGTAGTAAGCCATATCCTCATATATCTGACCACATGAACTATAAATGGCTTGAGATCTCCTTTGACATAGTATGATCCCACCTCTCACAAACTAAATGATGTAGAGATGGAACTATATTGTTCTCATGCATCCATGGTCTCCAAAGCAAAGGATTGAAAGATGTATCTGAGTCTATAATGTGAAACTTCATTTTGATCTTCCAATCATCTATCTCCAAGGGCAACACTATAGAGCCTAAGGGCTGTTTACCTCACTTTTGGAGTTTGATTCAATCTTCATCTTAGACTTAGATTTCTAGACACTAAGACTTAGTAGTCATAAGACACTTCTAACAATTAGTAAACACTTAACCTAAGCTAAAGACTTAGAAGGTTAATGATAGATTAGGTTATGCCTTAGGATTAGGATAATCACCACCACCCTACCCAATCCATGTTCACCTTCTCAAACCAAACCTCAAGTTCAATTCAAACATCAAATTCAAATCCAAATCAAAACCCAAATTCCAAAACCAAATTATTAAAGCCCATGATCAAATCCAAACTTGAAACCCTTCCTAATCCATAGGACCTATCCCATAGACTTAGCTAAATCTTAATCCAAATCAATTGATTTTCTCATAATAAATTTATATCTTCTATCATCTTCCTAAATATAAAACAAATCTACATGCAAATGATCAAAACTAAATCAAACTAAATCAAATTAAATCGAAACCCTTCCTAAGCCATATGTTCTATCCCATGGACTTAGCCAAATCATTATCCAAATCAAGTCAAACTAAATTGATTTTCTCACAAATCAATCATATTTTCAATCAATTTCACAAATTTAAAAGGAATATACATTTAAATCATCAAAACTAAATCAAAACAAATCAAAATCCAAACCTAAGCCACATGACCCAACTCCATGGACATAGCCAAATTCCTCCATTCCAAAACCCAAATTCAACTTATTTTCTCATGAATTAATCATACCTACAATCATATTCACAAATATAAATGAAATCTACAATCATCAAGACAAACCAAAATCAACCCTTTTGACTTGAAAATATTTAAATCCAAAACCCATTTGAACCCAAGCCAATTGCAATTGAATTTATATGTCAATTCCAAATCCATATATAAACTCAACTAAATCAAACTCAACCAAAAATCAAGCCAACTAGACCCAATTGCTCCACTTGACCCAAAGTGGCCAATTTGACCTATTTGAGCCAAGTTCTAATCCTACCCAAATTAGATTGAACCAAGCCCATCAAAACCTCCCATCATGATTGTTGATCACCCTAGGTTGATCAATTATAAAAAATTGGGTCAAACTAAATCAACTTGGTCAAATGACCAAGTCAACCCTTAACCCATATGAACCCAAACTAGCCAAATTACCTAAGCCAAAATCCTCAAAACCAATGATTCATATCAAATCAAAATCAATATTTGATTGACTTGATCTTCACCAAGTCAAACCAAACCCAATTGGCCCACTTGACCCAAGCTTAACCAAATTGACCTAATAGACCAAACTGGTTAAAATCAAAATATAAACTAAATTGATTGCAACTAATGGCTCAAGTTCATTCCAAATTGATTATTGAACTTGACCAAAGCCATCATTGGACCCAATTGAACCCGATTGACTAAATGGTTTAAATTAGCCTGATTCAAAACCAAATCCAAATTAAATCAAACCAGAGACTACAATCATCTTCAATTGGTCAACTAAGCCCAAACTAACACCCAACCCCAAGCTAATTTGGCCAATTTGGTCAAATTGGTCAACTTAACCCATTTGATCCAAATGAATTCAAATGAGCCAAAATCAAATTTATGCCAAACTAAACCAAAACATCCCAAATGATCATATGAACTTGAGCAAACCCTAGTTTGACCCAATTTGACCAATTGGTCAACTTGAATAAAACTAACCAAATTTGACCTAAATGAGTCAAATTGAGCCAAACCTAACCATATCAACTCCAATTGCCTTCAAATTTGGGCTAACCCACGTTTGGCTTATTTTGAATATGCCTAAATCAAATCGAATGCCAAATAATCATTCTACCCTTGGGTTAAGGGAATCACATGAGACAAATCACCAATGTAAGTGGTCATTTCCATTCCTAGGCCACTTGGTACTCTCCCAATGGTCCACCTAGGCACATAGGACACTGCCCAACCTGCTCCAAGGGGTGGTTGGTTCGTTCATCACCCATGGGAGGTGAAATCACCTCACCCTCTCCATTGGAGCATTTGAAACTCATAGGACACCAGTGATTTCTTCTTGCCATCCACCTCCACACCTTCAACCAACCAAGCAAAGCCAACTCACCTCCTCCTTGCCACCCAGGACTCCCAGAGATGGCTAGATGGCCACTAGAAGTCAAACACGATCCCACCATCTGATCAAGATAAAGGGGGATATACACCCCCTCGATTCCACTCAAACATAAAAAATCATTCCTCGAGATTTACCCAATACGAGCTGCTAGAGCCATTCTTAAGCTCCCAAGCTCGTTCCTCGATCAGAAAAATGCCATTCCCACCCATCTTAAAATAGGACACTCCCATTTCTGACCTAACTTCCCCATTCCTCCATCAAACTTGAATTAACTTTACATGCACCTTCCCTAGGCCTCGTCGAGCGAGAACAAATCATCTCCCAAGCTTTCTGAGCACTGGAGGTGGGACTTCAATCAAAGCCAAGCTCCAAATTATCAGTTCATGGCCTTTCGAGCGAACATCGAGGAATTGATCCAATTGCTGCTCAACAAGACTTCGCTCCACCAGGCACTGTAAGTTTTAAGTAGCCAATGACAATGGAAAGCATGATGCGTCAGCGCACCACATGGTGCCAATAGGATTAGGCTTTCATTAGGCTTCTCTAATCTTTTTTAATGGTTGAAACTTCTAAAAATCATAAAAAATTATAAAGAAATAAAAAAAATGCAAATAAATATTCATTTTAATGGTATTTTTAACAGAAATAATTACAAATAATCTTAATGAATTTTTAATAGTAATTAAGATTTAATAAAGGCTTAATTAAAAATTTATTAGCTTAATTACTCCTTAATTTTGTGGGTTAATTTAATGTGATGACCTCTGCCTCCCATGATTTTCTTGGGATTTATTGCTCACCCAATTAGGAAAATTGACTAATTAAACCTTAACTACTCATTTAAGTTAATTAATGATTAATTAGTCCCATGAGCTGTAACAAATTGGTTAATTGAGTTTATTAATTATTGTTCAATAGTAAGTGAACTAAGGAATAGGGTTGGGCCCCTTTTCCTAAGTTCATTTCACCCATTTTAAAATAAAATTAATTAAGATTTAACTAATTAATTTAATCACTTAATCAAATTGAAATCATAATCACATCCACTCCAATTAATTAAATTTGGGGTAGATGGTCTTTAATAACCTAATGGAGTTTAATGAAATTATGGTTAGTCCACATGTGGAAAATCATAAGAGTAATTAATTAAGTCTCTAATCTACTAACTATTAATCATGAGCCAATTACATTAGGCCCTTTTATTTCCTAAGATCAGAAGTTTATTTTCCATGCATATCATGTTAGCTCAATTATTTAGTTAATTAGTTTAAGGTGACATTGTAAGGGTAATTAATTCATCTAATTAAGGGTTCAACTTAATTAACCCATAAAATCAACTTAATTACATTTTCTTAAATTAAATCAAATCACTAATTTAAAAACTGAACCCTAAGCCTAAAACCTAAACCGTAAACCCTAAACCCTAAAAACCCTAAACCTTAAACCCTAAACCCTACAAACCTAAACCCTAAACCCTAAACCCTAAACCCCAAACCCAAAACACTAAACCCTAAACCCTAAACCTGAAACCCTAAACCCTAAACCATAATCCCTAAAAACCTAAAAACCTAAACCTAAACTAAATAAAACCTATAAATAAAATAAATAAAAATTCTAAACCTAAATAAAAAATTAAAAAAGTAAATTAAAACCGAAACTAAAACCTAAACTTAAACCTAAACCTAAACTTAAAAAAATAAATAAAAACTAAACTAAAGTAAAATAAATAAAAATGTAAACTAAACTAAAAAATTAAAATTAGATAAAAAATAAAAACCTAATAAAAAAAACTAAACATAAAATAAATATAAAATAAACCTAAAATAAAATAAAATAAAAACTAAATAAAAATCTAAACCTAAAAAATAAACTTAAAAATAAAACCTAAAAGTAAATAAAAAATAAAACCTAAACTCTAAACTAAAAAAAACTTAAACCTAAAATAAACAAAATAAAATAAACTAAACTAAAATAAATAAAACCTAAACTTTATACTAAATAAAATAAAAAAAACTAAACATAAGCCTAAGCCTAAACTAAAAAAATAAACCTAAAAATAAACCTAAAATAAAAACCTAAAACCTAAACCTAAAAAATAAAATAAAAACCTAAGCCTAAACCTAAAAATTAAAAATAAAACCTAAACCTAAATAAATAAATAAAAATAAAATGAAGCAAAAAAATAAACATAAACCTAAACCTAAACCTAAAAAATAAACTAAAATTAAAAACCTAAACTAAAATAAATAAACCTAAAATAAATAAACTAAACTAAATAATAATAAAAATAAACCTAAATAAAAATAAAAAAAAATAAACTAAAATAAATAAAAAATAAACTAAATAAACTAAATGAACCTTAACCTATTGGTTTACTTAATTTTTTTTAAAAAAAACCTAAACCCTAAACCCTAAACTCTTAACCCTAAATCCTAAACCCTGAACCCTAAAACTAGCCCTAAACCCTAAACCTACAACCGTAAACCCTAAACCCTAAAAACCCCTAAACCCTAAACCTAAACCCTAAACTGTAAACCCTAAACCATAAATACCCTAAACCTAAACCTAAACCCTAAACCATAAACCCTAAATCCTAAAACCCTAAACTCTAAACCCTAAACTAACCCTAAACCTTAAATCCTAAACCCTAAAAACTATAAACCCAAAAGCCTAAACCTTAAACCCTAAACACTAAACTCTCCCTAAACCCTAAGCTAACCCTAAACCCTAAACCTTAAATCCTAAAAACCATAAACCCTAAAGCATAAACACTAAAGCCTATACCCTAAACACTAAACTCTAACCCTAAACCCTAATCCTTATACCCTTAACCCTTAAAACCATAAACCCTAAACCCTAAACCCTAAACCCTAAAAACCTAAAAACCTAAAAGACTAAACCTAAACTAAATAAAACCTAAAAATAAATAAATAGAAAAGCCTGAACCTAAATAAAATAAAAACCTAAACTAAAACCTAAACCTAAAAATAAAATAAAATAAACTAATAAACATAAATTAAAATAAAATAAATAGAAACCTAAACTAAACTAAAAAAATAATACTAAAAATAAAATACCTAAACAAAATAAAAAATAAACGCAAAATAAAAATAAAATAAATCTAAAGTAAAATATAATAAAAACTAAATAAAAACCTAAACCTAAAAAATAAACTTTAAAATAAAACATAAAAATAAATAAAAAATAAAACCTAAACCCTAAACTAAAAAAAAAAACCTAAACCTAAAATAATAATAAAAAATAAAATAAAATAAACCTAAACCTAAACTAAAATAAACTAAACTAAAATAAATAAAACCGAAACCTAAACTTAAACTAAATAAAGAAAACCTAAACCTAAACTAAAATAATAAAACCTAAAAATAAACCTAAAATAAAAACCTAAAACCTAAACCTAAAAGATAAAATAAAAATCTAAATCTAAACCTAAAAATAAAAAATAAAACCTAAACCTAAAAATTAAAATAAAAATAAAACTCAACTAAAAAATAAACCTAAAGCTAAACCTAAACATGAAAAATAAACTAAAATAAAAACCTAAATTGAAATTAATAAACCTAAAACAAATAAACTAAACTAAATAAAAAAAATAAACTTAAATAAAAATAAAAATAAAATAAACTAAAATAAATACAAAATAAACTAAATAAACTAAATAAACTTAAATCTACTAGTTCACATAATTTTTTAAAAAAAACATAAACCTTAAATCTTAAGCCCTAAATCCAAAACCCTAAACTCTAAACCCTAATCCTAAACCCTAAACCATAAAAGCATAAACCATAAAACCCTAAACCCTAAACCCTAAGGCCTAAACAAAAACCCTAATGCTAAATGCTTAATCGTAAACCCCAAACCCTAAACCTAAACCTAAAGTAACTAAATAAATTAAAAAAAAATTTAAATACTAAAACCTAATAAACCTAAACCTAAACATAAACCCAAAGAATGGGTAGAACCTAGACGACAAGAACATCAACGTCAACCAGACTCAGTCTAGATTAGGCGGTGGAGGCGAAGGTGGAGGCGGTTATCACAATAGTGGTGGGGGATCTAGGTGTTGGGAGTATGAGGTGGTGGTCGAGCAAAGGGCGCTATGGATGTGGGAGGGAGAGATCAGGGATATGATGGTGGATTCCACTACTCGAGAGGCCGGGGTGGTTCTGATGGGAACAAGAAAAATTGAAGAATGGACAATCCAATATACTGCTTATGGAACTTTGTCTTTAAAGTAGAGATAGTTCTAGTTATCTAGGGTTTTCGATTTGCTCTATGCGTGACCATTTTTTATCTATGTCGTCGCTTATGTCTTAGAAAACTTGATGTTTTACTTGGTTGATGAAATCGAAAAGAACAAATGTTGAATATGAATTTGTTCTCTGTTAAAAAAAATACCAAAAACCCTAAACCCTAAACTAAAACCTGAACCCTAGACCTAACACCTAAACCCTAAACCCTAAAAACCCTAAACCCTAAACCTTAAACGTTAATCCCTAAACTCAAAAACCCTAAACCCTAAAAATAAACTAAACAATAATAAAACCTAAATAAAATAAAAACTAATCATAAAAAAAGCCTAAAATAAGAAATAATAATAACTAAATAATAACCTAAACCTAAAAAATACACCTAAAAATAAATCCTAAAAATAAATTAAAAAAAACCTAAACCTTAAACTAAAAAACAAAACCTAAACCTAAAATTAATTTAACCTAGACCCTAAACTAAATAAAATAAAATAAACTAAAAATAAACCAAATCCTAAACTAAAAAATTACCTAAAATAAAAACTTAAAACCTATACTTAAAAAAATAAAATAAATACCTAACCTAAACCTAAAAATATAAAATAAAACCTAAACATAAAAAATAAAATAAAAATAAAATGAAACAAAAAAATAAATATAAACCTAAACCTAAACAAAAAAAAATAAACTAAAATAAATAACCTAAACTAAAATAGGTAAACTTAAAATAATTAAACTAAACTAGATAAAAATATAAAATAAACCTAAATAAAAAAAACCCTCAACCCTAAAAAAAAACCTAAACCTTACAACCCTAAACCCTAAACCCTAGACTAACCCTAAATCCTAAACCCTAAACACTAAACCCTAAACCCTAAATCCTAAACCCTAAACCCTAAACCCTAAACTAACCCTAAAACCTAAACCCTAAGCCCTAAGCCTACAAGCCTAAACCCTAAACCCTAATCCCTAAACCCTAAATTATAATTTAACCATAAACCCTAAACTTAAAATAAATTCTAAACCTAAAACTAACCCTAACCTTAAACTTAAACCTAAACCCTAAACTCCTAACTCTAACTTCTAAACTCCTAAACCTTAAACCTAAACCCTAAAACCCTAAACTATAAACTTTAAATTAACCCTAAACTATAAATCTAAAAGTTTAAACTCTAAAGTTTAAAGTAAACCTTAAAGTAAACCTTAAACCTAAACTAACTTAAACCCAAAGCAAACCTAAACCCTAAACCCTAAACCATAAACCCTAAACCCTAAACCATAAATCCTAAACTCTAAAAACCCTAAACCCTAAAGCATAAACACTAAACCTAAACCATAAACCTTAAACCCTAAACCCTAATCCCTAACCCTAAACCCTAAAGCCTAAAAGCATTAACCCTAAAACCCTAAACCCTAAACCCTAAACCCTAAACCCTAACCCCTAAACCCTAACCCTAAACCCTAAACACTAAACCCCAAACCCTAAACCTAAACTGAAAGTAGCTAAATAAATTAAAAAAATAAACTTAAACCCTAAAACCTAATAAACCTAAACCAAAACCTAAACCCTAAGAATGGTAAGAACCTTGATGTCAGGAATGTCACCATCAATCGCTCCTGCCTAGATCTGCAGAGGTGGCTAAGCGAGGCGTGGTTATCAGAAGTGGTGGGGGGATATGGAGGAGTTGGTCGATATGGAGGTGGTGGTCAGAGCACTGGTGGTTATCGAGATAGGAGGAGCGATGGATGCAGCCCATGGTGGTGGTAGAGAGATCGGGATATGATGGTGGATCCTACTACTGAGAGGTCGGTTATGGTGGGAACCCATGAAATCAAGAACAACCATCCCATCGCTTCTAGAATGATGTCTTAGTAGATGGTTTTAGTTATCTGTTTTTATTTGCTCTATGCATGCTCATCTTTGATCTATGTCGCCACTTGGGTCTTAGAAAAATTGGTGTGTTACTTGGTTGATGAAATAGAAAAGAATAAATATTGAATATGAATTTGTTCTCTGTTAAAAAAATAAAATACCCTAAACCTTAAAATAAAACCTCAATCCTAAACCTAAAACCTTAACCCAAAACCCAAAACCCAAAACCCTAAACACTAAACCCTAAAACCCAAAAGCCTAAAGCCTAAACCCTAAAACCTAAACCCTAAACCCTAAACCAAAAATCCTAAACCTAAAACCTAAACCCCAAACCCTTAACCCTAAACCCTAAACAAACCTTAAAGCTTAAAACCTAAACCCTAACACCGTAAACCCTAAACTCTAAACCCTAAAACATAAACCTTAAACCCTCAACCTTAAACCCTAATCCCTAACCCTAAACCCTAAACCCTAAACCCTAAATGCTAAACTAACCCTAAACCCGAAAAAGCTAGAAAGCTAAACCTAAACTAAATAAAACATAAAAATAAAAGAAAAATATTATAAAATAAAAACATGAACTAAAACATAAACCTAAACTTTAAAACAAAATAAAAAAAATAAAAACTAAAATAGAATATAGTAAATAGAAACCTAAAATAAACTAAAAAAAACCTAAATAAAAAAAAACAAAACCTAAAATAGAAATAAAATAAACCAATAATAAAATAAAATAAAAATAAAAAAACCTAAATCTAAAAAATAAACTTAAAAACAAATAAAAATAAAACTTAAATCCTAAACTAAAAAAAACCTAAACCTAAAATAACAACAAAATAAACCTAAACCTAATCTAAAAGAAACTAAACTAAAATAAATAAAACCTAAACCTAAACCTAAAATAAACTAAATAAAATAAAATAATCTATAAATAAACCAAAACCTAAACTAAAAATTAAACTTGAAAATAAACCTAAAATGAAAACCTTAAAACTAAACCTAAAAAAAATAAAAACCTAAACCTAAACCTAAGAAATTAAAAATAAAACCTAAACTTAAAAAATAAAATTAAAAGAAAAGTAAACAAATAAACTTAAACCTAAACCTAAACCTAAACTGAAAAATAAACTAAAATAAAAAACCAAAAATAAAATAAATAAACCCAAAATAAATAAACTAAACTAAATAAAAATAAAAATAAACCCAAATAAAAATATAAAATAAAATAAACTAAAATAAATGAAAAATAAACTAAATAAACCTAAACCTACGAGTTTATTTAATTTAAAAAAATTAAAAAATTAAAAAAAACCTAACCCTATACCCTAAATTCTAAAACTAACACTGAACTCTAAACCCTAAATCCCTAAGCCTTAAACCCTAAATTCTAAACCTACAACCTTAGACCATAAACCTTAAACCCTAAAACCCAAAACCCAAAACCCTAAGCCTTAAAACCTAAGCCCTTAACCCTAAAACCCTAAACCTTAAACCCTAAACCCTAAACCCTAAACCCTAAAGTCAAAACCCTAAAACCTAAAACCCAAAACAAAAAACCCTAAACCCTAAACCTAAAACCTATAAACCTAAACGTAAACTAAATAAAACCTAAAAATAAAATAAATAAAAAACCTAAACCTAAATAAACTAAAAAAACCTAAACCTAAATAAACTAAAAAAGATAAAATAAAATAAAAACCTAAACTAAAACCTAAACATAAACCTAAACTTAAACCTAAACCTAAAAAAGAAAATAAAATAAAAACTAAAATAAATGAAATAAATAGAAACCTATACTAAATAAAAAAATAAAAAATCTAAATAAAATAATAACTAAATCTAAAATAAAAATAAAATAAAATAAAAACTAAATAAAAACCTAAACTTCAAAAATAAACAAAATAAATAAAACATAACAATAAGTAAAATATAAAACCTAAACCTTAGACATAAAAAAAAACTAAACCTAAAATAAAATTACAAACAACCTAAACCTAAATTAAAGTAAACTAAATTAAAATAAATAAACCTAACCCTAAACCTAAAATAAACTAAACAAAATAAAAAAGCTAAAAATCAACCTAAACCTAAACTAATAAATAAACACTAAAATAACAACCTAAACCTAAACATAAAAAAAATTAAATAAATACCTAAACCAAAATCTAAAAATAAAAAATAAAACCTAAACCAAAAAATAATATAAAAATAAAAATAAACAAAAAAATAAGATTAAACCTAAACCTAAACCTAAAAAATAAACTATAATAAAAAACCTAAGCTAAAATAAATAAACCTAAAATAAATAAAGTAAACTAAATAACAATAAAAATAAACCTAAATAAAAATAAAAAATAAAATAACCTAAAATGAATAAAAATTAACTAAATAATCCTAAACTAACCAATTTACTTAATTTAAAAATAGATTAATAAATAAAATAAAAAGTAATAATAACAAAACCCTAACCCTAAACCCAAAACCCAAAAACTAACCTTAAAACCTAAACGTACAACCCTAAATCGTAAAACCCTAAACCCTAAACCCTAAACCCTTAACCCTAAACCTAAACCCTAAACGCTAAAACCCTAAACCATAAAGCCTAAATCGAAAACCCTAAACCCTAAATCCTAAACCCAAACCCTAAACCCTAACCCTTAAACCGTACACCCTAAACCCTAAACCCTAAACCCTAAACCTAAACCCTAAAAACCTAAAAACCTAAACCTACACTAAATAAAACCTAAAAAATAAAATAAATAAAAAACCTAAACTTGACTAAAATAAAAGAAAATAAATAAAAAACTATAATTAAACTTAAACCTAAACCTAAAAGTAAAATAAAATTAAAAATAAAAAATAAACTAAAATAAAACAAATAAAAACCTAAAGTAAACTAAAAAATAAAATAAACCTAAAAATAAAAAACCTATATAAAATAAAACCCAAACATTAAATAAAAATAAAATAACCCTAAATAAAATAAAGTAAATTATATAAAAGCCTAAACCTTAAAAATAAAACTAAAAATAAACCTAAAAATAAATAAATATAAAAACCTAAACCCTAAACTAAAAAAAAAAATTCCTAAACCAAAAATAAACAAAATAAAATAAACCTAAACCTAAACTAAAATAAACTAAACTAAAATAAATTAAACCTAAACCTAAACCTAAAATAAACTAAACCTAAATCCTAAACTAACTAAAATAAACTAAACTAAAAATAAACCTAAACCTAAACTATAAAATTAAACTTAGAAATAAAACTAAAATAAAAACCTAAAACCTAAACCTAAAAAAATAAAATAAAAATTTATACCTAAACCTAAAAATAAACTATAAACTAAACTAAGTAAAAATAAATAATAAACCTAAATAAAAATAAAAAAGTAAAATTAACAAAAATAAATAACAAATTAATTAAATAAACCTAAACCTACCGGTTTACTTTTTTATTTTTTTAAAAAATACTAAACCCTAAATACTAAACCCTACACCCTAAACCCTAAGCCCTAAGACAAACCTTAAACCTTAAACCTTAAACCTAGAGCCATAAACATGCAACCCTAAAGCCTAAACCTTAAACCTAAACCCCCCTAAACCATAACTCCTAAACCCTAAACATGAAACCCTAAACCCTAAACCCTATACCCCTAAAAACTCTAAACCCTAATGTCTAAACACTAAACCTTAAATCATAAAGCATAAACTAACCCTAAACCTTAAGCTAACCCTAAACCCTAAACCCTAAACCTTAAAATCTCTGAAGCCTAAATATTGAAAAAACCCTAAACCCTCCCACCCCAATCCCTAACCCTAAACCCTAAACCTTAAAAGCATAAACCCAAAAACCCTAAACTTTAAACACTAAACCCTAAACCCTAAACCCTAAACCTAAAATCATAACCCTAAACCCTAAATAATAAACCTAAAAATAAAACCTAAAAATAAATAAAAAATAAAACCAAAACTGTAAAATAAAAAAAACCAAAACCAAAAATAAAAATAAAATAAACCTAAACCTATATAAAAATAAACTAAACTAAAATAAATAAAACCTAAACCAAAACCTAAAATAAATTAAGCCTAAACTAAATAAAATAAAATAAATTAAAAATAAACTTAAATCTAAACTAAAAATAAAACCTTGCAAAAAACCTAAGAAAACCTAAAACCTAAACAATAAATAAATAAATAAATAATAACCTAAACCTAAAAATAAAAAATAAAACCTAAACCTAAAAAAATAAAAATAAAACTAAACTAAAAAATAAACATAAACCTAAACCTAAACCTAAAGAATAAACTAAAATAAAAAAAACCTAAACTAAAATACATAAACCTAAAATAAATAAACTAAACTAAATAAAAATAAAAAATAAACATAAATAAATAAAATAAACTAAACTAAAATAAATAAAAAATAAACTAAATAAACCTAAATCTACCAGTTTACTTAATTTTAAAGAAAAACCCTAAACCATAAATTAACCTTAAACCCTAAACCATAAACCCTAAACCATAAACCCTAAAGATTAAACCCTAAACCCTAACCCTAACCCTAAAGCCTAAACTCTAAACTAACCCTAAACCCTAAACCTTAAACCCTGAACCCTAAAAACCTAAAGCCTAAAGCCTAAAGCCTAAATAAACCTTAAACCCTAAACCCTAAACTAATGCTAAACCATATTAACTTTAAGCTCCTAAACCCCAAACACAAAGAAAAACCCTAAAGCCTAAAGCCTAAAATTGAACCCTAAACCCTAAACCTAATCCCTAACCTAAACCTAAACCCTAAACCCTAAACCATAAATCTTAAATCCTAAACCCTAAACCCTAAACTCTAAACCCTAAACCCTAAACCCTAACCCTAAACCCTAAACCCTAAACCCTAAACCCTAAACCCCAAACCCCAAACCTAAGCCTAATGTTAAATAAATTAAAAATAATCTAAAAATAACCTAAAACATAAACCTAAACCCTAAGAATGCGATAACCTTGACATCACCGCCAACCGTCAGCCTAGATCCTGTGGTGGAGGCAAAGGCGGCTGGTTATCACAAAGTGGGGGGGGATTTGGAGGTGGTCATGGAGGTGTGTGGTGGTCATGGGAGGAGCGATGAGGTTGCACCGTGGTGGTGGAGACTGGGATATGATGGTGGATCTAGCTACTCAAGAGTCGGTGGTTCTGAGGAAATAAAGAAACTACAAAATGATCATCTATTGTATGGAAGTGTGTCATTACAAGGAGAGTTCTAGTTATCTAGGATTTTTTTATTTGCTCTATGCCTGCTCATTTTTTATCTATGTTGTCGCTTGTGTCTTAGAAAACTTGGTGTGTTGCTTGGTTGTTGAAATTGAAAAGAAGTAATGTTGAATCTGAATTTGTTCTCTATTAAAAAAGACCAAAAACCTTAAACCCTAAACCTAAAACCTAAACCCTAAACCTTAAACTTTAAACCCTAAATCCTAAACCCTAAACTCTAAAACCTAAACCCTAAACCTTAAATCTTAAATCCTAAACACTAAACCCTAAACCATAAACCCCAAACCCTAAACCCTAAACCCTAAACTAACCTTAAACCATAAACCCTAAAATGCTAAAAACCTGAACCTAAACTAAATAGAACCTAAAAATAAAATAAATAAAAAATCTAAACCAACATAAAATAACAAAAATAAATATAAATAAAACATAAACTAAAACCTAGACCTAAACCTAAGCCTAAAAAGAAAATAAAATAATAAATAAAAACTAAACTAAAATAAAATAAACAAAAACTTAAACTAAACTAAAAAAGTAAAAAACCTAAATAAAATAAAAACTAAACCTAAAATAAAATTGAATAAACCAAAAATAAAATAAAATAAAAACTAAATAAAAATATAAACCTAAAAAACATTAAAAAAACATAAACCCTAAACTATAAAAAAAACTAAACCTAATATAAAAATAAAATAAATCTTAACCTAAACTAAAATAAATAAAACCTAAGCCTAAACCTAAAATAAACTAAACCTAAACCTAAACCTAAACTAAATAAAAAAATAAATTAAAAATAAACCTAAACCCAAACTAAAAAATAATACCTAAAAATAAACCTAAAATAGAAACCTAAAACCTAAACCTAAAAATGATAAATTAAAAACCTAAGCCGAAACCTAAAAATAAAAAATAAAACTTAACCCTAAAAATTAAAATAAAAAATAGAACTAAACTAAAAAATAAACCTAAACCTAAACATAAACATAAAAGATAAACAAAATTAAGAAACCTAAACTAAATTAAACAAACCTAAAATAAATAAACTAAACTAAAAAAATAAAAAAACCTAAATAAAAGTAAAAAAGTAATATAAACTAAAATAAATAAAAAACAAACTAAATAAACTTAAACATATTGGTTTACTTAATTTTAAATAAAAGTAAAAAATATTAAAAAATTAAAAAAATTAAAAAAAAAGCCTAGCCCTACCTTAAACCCTAAAACTAATCCTAAACCCTAAACCTTCAATCTTCAACCTTCAACCTTTAATCCTAAACCCTAAACCCTAAACCCTAAAACCCAAAATGCTAAACCATAAACCCTAAACCCTAAACCTAAAACTTAAATCATAAAACCTACAACCCTAAACTCGAAACCTTAAACCCCAAATCCTAAACCTTAAACCCTAAACCTTAAAACCTTAAAACCTAAAAACCTAAACTTAAACTAAATAAACCTAAAAATAAAAGAAATAAAAAAAATCTAAACCTAATTTTAATTAAAAAAAACCTAAACTAAAACCTAAACCTAAACCTAAACCTAAACCTAAAAATAAAGTAAAATAAAAAATAAAAACAAAACTAAAATAAAATAAATAAAAACATACACTAAACTAAAAAATAAAATAAACCTCAAAATAAAAAACTCAAATAAAATAAAAACTAAACGTAAAATAACAATAAAATAATATAAAAAGTAAATAAAAACTTAAACCTAAAAAATAAAAGTAAACAAAATCTAAAAATAAATAAAAAATATAACCTAGACCCTAAAGTAAAAAAAAAACCTAAAGCTAAACTAAAATAAACTAAGCTAAAATAATTAAAACCTAAACCTAAAACTAAAATATACTAAACCTAAATCCTAAACTAAATAAAATTAAATCAACTAAAAATAAACCTAAACCTAAACTAAGAAATGAAACCTAAAAATAAACCTAGAATAAAAACCTAAAACCTAAACCTAAATAATTAAAATAAAAATCTAAACCTATAAATAAAAAATAAAACCTAAACCTAAAAAATATAATAAAAATAAAACTAAACTAAAAAATAAACAAAAACCTAAACCTAAACCTAAAAAATAAAGTAAAATAAAAAACTTAAACTAAAATAAATAAACCTAAACTAATTAAACTAATCTAAATAAAAATAAAAAATAAACTTAAATAAAAATAAATAAAATAAAATAAACTAAAATAAATAAAAAATAACTAATTAAACAAAACCCTAAACCCTAAATCCTAAACCCTAAAACTAAACCTAAACCCTAAAAGTCCCTAAACCCTAAACCCTATGTCTTAAACCTAAATCAAAAATTAAATTAAATTAATCCTAAACCCTAAACTAAATAAAATAAAATAAACTAAAAATAAAACTAAACCTAAAATAAAAAATAAAACTTAATAATAAACCTAAAATAAAGACCTAAACCTAAACCTAAAAAAATAAAATATAAACCTAAACTTAAACCAAAAAATAAAAAATAAAACCTAAACCTAAAAAATTAAATAAAAATAAAAATAAACTAAATAATAAACATAAACCTAAACCTAAACCTAAAAAATAAACTGAAATAAAAATGTAAACTAAAATAAATATACCCAAAATAAATAAACAAATCTAAATAAAAATAAAAAATAAACCTAAATAAAAATGAAAAATAAAATAAACTAAAATAAATAAAATAAACTAAATAAATTTAAACCTATTAGTTTTCTTAATTTTATTTTAAAAAAAATACTTATATTCTAAGCCCTAAACCCTAAACCCTAAATCCTAAAACCCTAAACCCTAAACCCTAAAATGAACCCTAAACCCTAAACCCTAAACTTATAACCCTAAACCCTAAACTAACTATAAACCCTAAACCCTAAATAAAAATATATAAAACATATAAAAAACCCCTAACCCTAAACCCTAAAGCTTAAAACCCTAAACCCTAAACCCTAAAACCTACCACCTTAAGCCCTTAAAAGCTAAAAACCTAAACCTAAACTAAATAAAACCTAAAATTAAAATAAATAAAAAATTTAAACTAAAATAAAATAGAAATAAAATAAAGTAAAAACATAAACTAAAACCTAAAGCTAAACTTAAACCAAAAAGAAAATAAAATAAATTAAAACTAAACTAAAATATAATAAGTAAAAACCTAAACTAAAGTAAAAAATTAAACCACCTAAATATAATAAAAAAGCTAAAATAAAAAAATAAATATACCTAAAATAAAATAAAATAAAATTTAAATAAAACCTAAACCTAAAAAACCTAAAATAATAAAAAACCTAAACCCTAAACTAAAAAAAAAACCTAAACCTAAATAAAATAAAATAAACTAAACTAAAAATAAATAAAACTTAAACCTAACCTAAAATAAACTAAACTAAACTTAAAGCTAAACTAAATAAAATTAAATAAACTAAAAATAAACCTAAACCTAATCTAAAAATAAATCCTAAAATAAAACCTAAAACCAAAACCTAAAGAAATAAAAAATAAAACCTAAATCTAAAAAATAAAATAAAAATAATACTAAACTAAGAGATAAACCTAAACCTAAACCTAAACCTAAAAAACAAACGAAAATAGAAAGCCTGTACTAAAATAAATAAACCTAAAATAAATAAACTAAACTAAATAAAAATTGAAAATAAACCTAAATAAAACTAAAAAATAAAATAAACTTAAATAATAAAAATAAACTAAATAAACCTAAACCTACTAGTTTACTTAATTTTTTTCAAAAAAAACCATAAACCTTAAATCATAAACCCTAAACACTAAACCCTAACTATCCTAAACCTAAACCCTAAGCATAAACCCTAAATCCTTAACCCTAAACCCTACAAACTGACCCTAAACCCTAAACCCCCAACAAACCCAAAAACCTAAATTAACTAAATAAATTAAAAAGTAAACTTAACCCTAAAAACCTAAAATACTTAAATATAAATCTAAACCCTAAGAATGGGTAGAACCTTGATGGAAGGAATACCACCATCAATCAGGCTTAGTCTAGATCTGATGGTGGAGGCGAAGGCAGATGCGGCCATTATCGCAGTGGTGGTGGGGGATCTGGAGGTGCTGGTGGATATGGAGGTGGTGGCCAGAGCAATGGTGATTATGGAAGCGGGAGGAGTGACGAAGGTTACAGCCATGGTGGTGGCGGAGGGAGAGCTCGGGTATATGATGGTGGATTCTGCTACTCGAGAGGCTGGGGTGATTTTGATGGGAATTGGAAAAACTGAAGAACGGTCAATTTGATCTGCTACTTATGGAACTATGTCTTTATAGTAGAGACGATTCTTGTTATCTAGGGTTTTTGATTTGCTCTATGTGTGCTCATTTTTTATCTATATTGCCACTTATGTCTTAGAAAACTTGGTGTGTTACTTGGTTGATAAAATAGAGAAGAAGAAATGTTGAATTTGAATTTGTTCTATATTAAAAAATAACCAAAAAACCTAAACCTTAAACTAAAATGTGAAACTTAAACCTAAAAGCTAAATCGACAATTTTCTAGAGCTTTTTGCTATGCTGACTGAACCTTTGTTGATCATTTTGGATTGGATTTTTTGGTTTCTAGTGGTTGGTGGCTACCTTTGGCCCCCTTTTATGAGGTTATTTTATCTTTTGGTGATTTGCATTGGCTGTAGCTTATGCTTCCTTCAGTTTATGGTTTCATTTCTAAGCTATTTAGTCATTTGTGGTTGTATAGCCTTGTTTGGGTTGGTGACTGCTTATTGTTGGGACTTTGTCTTGAGGGCTCCTATCTTGGTTTTGTTGGCTATTTCTTAATTAATTGGCATTGGTCTGGTGCTTGCTAATGGTTGGTTCTGGTTTTCCTTGATGCGGAGCTTGGATGGGTATTTGGTTAATGGCTTTTGTTGGTGTTCTAACTTTGTTCTAGCCTCTCTTTGGGTTATTGTGATTAGTCTATTGTGGTTTTTATTTATGGTTTCACTGCTAGCTCGTTGCTGGTCGGTTGCTTATTATTTAATGAAGCTAGATCTGAAACTCTATGGACTGCTGGCCTTGGATGTTTGCTTGTATCAGGTATGCTGAATATGATAGCTTTGATGTTACTCATGTTTTCTCTCTAGTTGGTAGCATTACATATGATTGTAACCCTTCTTTATAAAGTTTGGATGCCCATATGTATTGTTTCCCCTTGAGATGATCCTAACTGAGCTTGAGCCTTCTCTTTCTAAGCTCTCTCCTTTTTCCTCTCTTTATCCTTATCATTTTTAGCTATGACTTTTGCCTTTGTAGTGTTCTGAAGATTTCTTTTACAAGTTGGCACTTTACAGAGGGAATGGTCATTGCTCAGTCAACCCAAGTAATGTTGCTGTGGATCTTGCTTATCTTGCTTTCTCAAAGGAATCAAGAACTGCTGGTGACTCATCCTTTTACAATTTTCAAGATTTATTTGTCTTCCTCCATGTCTTTTTCTCTTATGCTTTTTAGGCACTATATTTGCTCTTTTATTTTATTTTCTTTTTCTAATGTACTTGGATGGGGGTTTAGCTCTATAGGTTTCTTGTAGCTCTAAGAGCAGTAGAATTTTAGAGCTCCCCTTTTAAGGACATTGTATCTTTTCCTTCTATGGTAATAAAATTCTAACTTTCAAAAAAACCAAACTAAACCCTAAACAACCCTAAACCTAAAACCCAAACCCAAAACCCAAAACCATAAAATAAACCCTAAACATTAAACCCAAACCTTAAACCCCTATAAAACTAACCCACTAACCCTTAACTAAAACCTAAAACACTAAACACTAAATGCTAAACCCTAAACCCTAAACCCTAAAAGCATAAAACATAAATTCCTAAACCCTAAACCCTAAATCCTAACCCTAAACCCTAAACACTAAACTCTAAACACCAAACAATAAATCTAAACTTAAAGTAACTAAATAAATTAAAAAATAAACCTAAACCCTAAAACATAATAAACCTAAACCTAAACCTAAACCTTAAGAATGGGAAGAACCTTGATGGTAGGGACATCACCGTCAACCAGGGTCAGTCTAGATCTGGCGGTGGAGGCGAAGGTGTAGGCCGCTATTATCGCAATGGTGGTGGGGGATCTAGAGGTGTTGTGGTCATAGTAGTGGTGGTTATGGAAGTAGGAGTGACAGAAGAAACAGCCAGGGTAGTGGCGGAGGAAGAGATTGGCGATAGGATGGTGGATCCCACTACTCAAAAGGCCGGGGTGGTTCTGATGGGAATTGGAGAAACTGAAGAAGAGCCGATCCGATCTGCTACTTATGGAACTGTGTCTTTATAGTAGAGACGGTTCTAGTTATCTAGGGTTTTTGATTTGCACCATGCGTGCTCATTTTTTGTCTATATGGTCGCTTGTGTCTTAGAAAACTTGGTGTGTTACTTGGTTGATGAAATCAAAAAGAAGAAATGTTGAATCTAAATTTGTTCTCTATTAAAAAAAACAAAATCATAAACCCTAAACCCTAAATCCTAAAACCCTAAACCCTAAACCCTAAACTCACAAAATCCTAAACCTAAACCTCTACCCTAAACCTAAACCTAAAAACACAAAACCTAAACCCAAAATAAAACCTAAAATTAAATAAATAAAACCTAAATCTAAATATACTAAAACCTAAACTAAAAGTAAAATAAAATAAAAATAAATTCTAAATAAAATAAAATAGATAAAACCTAAACTAAACTAAAATAAAATAGACTAAGAATAAAACCTAAATAAAATAAAAACTAAATGTAAAAAAAAATTAATCCTAAAATAAAATAAAATAAAATAAAAACCTAACCCTAAGAAATTAATGTGAAAATAAAACCTAAACCCTAAACTAAAAAAAATCTAAACCAAAAATAAAAATAAAATAAACAAAATAAAATAAACTTAAACCTAAACTAAAATAAACTAAATTAAAATAAATAAACCTAAACCTAAACCTAATCTAAATAAAATAAAATAAATTAAAACAAACCAAAACCTACCTAAAATAAACCTAACAAAACCTAGCCTAAACTAAAAAAAATAAAATAAAACCTAAACCTAAAATAAAATAAATAAAACCTAAACCTAAAAAAAAAAAACATAAACTAAAAATAAATAAACTAAACTAAAATAAAAAAATAAATTAAATTAAAAAAAAATAAAATAAACTAAAATAAAATAAAATAAACTAAATACAAATGGTTTGCTTAATTTAAAAAACCAAACCATAAACTAAATCATAAACCTACCCACTACCCTACCTATAATCTAAAACCTAGCCTAAACAAACCTCTACCATGACCATGACCCTAACCCTAAACCCTAAACATACCCTAAAACCACAAAACTAAACCTAAAACCACTACCCAAATCATAACTAAAATAACTAAATAATTAAAATTACCCAAACCTTAAAAAACCTAATAAAATAAAATAAAAAAACATAAAACTATATAAATAAAATAAACTAAATAAAATAATAAATATACTAAATTAAAATAAAGTAAAATAAACTAAAATAAATAAAATAAATAAATAAACCTAAACCTGGTTTAAATTAAAAAAAAATCATAAACCCTCAGTCCTAAACCCATAAACCCTAAACTCTAAACCTAAAGTTACAATCCTAAACCCTAAACCCTCCTAAAACCATAAAACCCAAACCCTAAAAAAGCATAAATCCTAAAACCCAAAACATTAAACCTAAACCCTAAACCCACAAACCCTAAACCCTAAACCCTAAACCTAAACTCTAAAAAACCCTAAACCTAAACCTAAAGTAATTAAATAAATTTAAAATAAACCCAAACCTTAAAACTAATAAACCTCAACCTAAACTAAAAGAATGATATCTCCTTGATGGAGGTGATTATTTGGTTGGTATTGTTGTGCTTTTGTTGCCCTCTAGTTTTGGTGGCTCTCTCCTCTTGTTGCTATCCTACCGTGTTGGTTTTAGGATGGCCTGGTGATTGGCAGGCTTGGGAGCTTACTTGTTTGCCTTTTTCCCTAGCCTCTTTTTTTTTTTCTTGTGAGGGTTTATTGGCTGGTGGTTGCTTGATGGTTGTGGTTTTTCTAGTCTTCTGGTTTTGGTTTTTAGCTATCTGGCATCGTGATTATGGGTTGGGCCTGGCTATGGGCTTTGTTCCATCCTGGGCTGAGTTACTCTCTATGGAGTTATTACCTGCCATCTATTTTTTGTTCCCCTTTTCTGGTGGTTTTTTTAAAGTTTTTTTAAAGTTTTTTTATGGTTTTTGCCTATTGGATGGATGGCCCATTGGCTTGTTGTTTCTTTCTATTATGTGATGAACTTGTATGTGGCTTTGGCTATTCTTGGGTCTATTTTTATTTCAATTGATTCCTGCTGCTATGGTTGGCTGGGTAGCCACGATGGTAGGCTGCTTTGTCTTTATGGTTGTTAGATCTGCATAATTTTTTGTTCTTTACCTTTGGTCTATATTTATTTTAGGTGGCTTTGATGGTGGTTGTTTCTTGGCTACTATCTTGTATGGTTAGTTTCTTCACTCTGGTTTGTCTGGATGTTTTGCTTGTTAGTTTCTTATTTAATTTTGATGATAGATACTGGAACTTGGCTAGCTCTTGGTTGTTTACTATTTGGTTTAATTGAGGTAAGTTGGCTATGATGGCTGGGATGTTTCCCCTATTATCCTTTTGGCTAGTACATATTTGATTGTAACCCTTCTTCTGAAGGTGGATTCTCAAATATCCTGTTGCCCTTTGAGATGAATGTGACTGAGCCAGAGCCTTATCTAAGATTTTTGTCATTTTGTTCCTTTTGTGTACTTAGCTTATCCTTATTTCTAGATGTTAATCTCTATCTTATGTTCTTTGTAGGTTTGTGGTAGGTTTTGGGGTTTTAGGTGGTTTGTGCATCTCTTAGAAGATTTCAGGATATAGATGGCTTTGGCTACCCTTCTTGGAATTTTGTGCTATTTCTTTCATAGTTTTAGAGTTTTCTTTATGTTGAGTTTCCTATAATAGGGAGGGGATGTATCTCTTTAGGTTAATTGTAGCATTTTGAGCAGTAGTTTAGAGATTTATCCCCTTTAAGGACCTTGTATCCCTATCTTTTTGGCAATAAAATTCTCCCACTTTAGATTTAAAGAAACCCTAAGAATGGGCAGAACCTTGATAGCATGAATATCGCTAACTAGGCTTAGTCTAAATCTAGTGGAGGTGAAAGCGAGGCGATTATCGCGGTGGTGTGGGGATTTGGAGGTGCTGGTGGATATGGAGGTGGTGGTCAGAGCCGTGGTGGATATAGAGGTGGGAGGAGTGATGGAGGTTACAATCATGGTGGAGGCAGAGGGAGAGATTGGGGATATGATGGTGGATCCCACTACTGAGGCAGGGTGGATGGGGAAGAATCTAAAAATAGTCGTCGATCTACTGCTTATGGAACTGTGTCTTTAGAGTAGAGATGGTGCTAGTTATCTTGGGTTTTTGATTTGCTCTATGCGTGCTCATTTTTTTTATCTATGTCATCATTTATGTCTAAGAAAACTTGGTGTGTTACTTGGTTGATGAAATCAAAAAGAAGAAATGTTGAATCTGAATTTGTTCTTTGTTAAAAAAATAACCAAAAACCCTAAACCCTAAATTAAAACTTGAACCCTAAACCTAAAACATCAGCCATAAACACTAAACCCTAAACCCTAAAACCTAAACCTCAAACCTAAACCTTAAACCCAAATCCCTAAAACTCTAAACCCTAAACCTTAAATTCAAAAATAAAAACCCAAAACCCTAAACACTAAATCCCACACCCTAAACCCTAAACCTAACCCTAAACTCTAAACCTAAAACCCTAAACAATAAAAAGCCAAAAACCTAAACCCAAACTAAATAAAACATAAAAATAAAATAAATAAAAAAAGCTATCACCATAATAGAATAAAAAATAAAATTAAATAATAACATAAACTAAAGTTTAAACCTAAACATAAACCTAAACCTAAAAAGAAATTATAATAAAAAAACTAAGCTAAAATAAAATAAATAAAAACCTAAACTAAACTAAAAATAAAAAACCTAAATAAAATAAAAACTAAACTTAAAATAAAGATAAAATAAACTTAAAATAAAATAAAATAAAACTAAATAAAACCTAAACCTAAAATAAACCTAAAATAAATAAAAATAAAACCTAAATCCTAAACTAAAAAGAAAAAAACTTAAAATAAAAATAAATAAACTAAAGATTAACTACACTAGATAAAACCTAAACCTAAACCTAAAATAATCTAAACTTACACCTAAACTAAAAAAATAAAATAAACTTAAATAAACCTAAACCTAAACAAAAATAAAACCAAAAAGTAAACCTAAAATAGAAACCTAAAACCTAAACCTAAAAATAAAATAAAAACCTACCTATAAAATAAAAATAAAACCTAACGGAAAAATAAAATAAAATAATACTAAACTAAAAGTAAACCTAAACCTAAATGTAAAAAAAAAAAATAAAACCTAACTAAAATAAATAAACAAAACTAAATAAAAATAAAAATAAACCTAAATAAAATAAAAAATAAAATAAACTAAAATAAATAAAACTACATAAACCTAAACTACCATTCTACCTAACTTAATGAAATAAAAAAACCTGACCTTGGGCCTTCCTTCCCTACTTTGACCCACTGGGCCTGGCTAAACCTTAAAACCCTAAACCCTACCCAGGCCCTACCCTCTAAATCCTAAACTACCCAAACCCTAAACCTAAACATAAACCCTAAACCCACTTTGTTAAAACCACCATAAACCACCCTAAACCATAAACTATCCTAAATCCTAATCCTCACCCTACCCTAAACCATAAACCATAAACCATAAAACCCACACCACTAAACCTAAACCCAAAACCCAACCCAAAACCCCAACCCAAGATCCAAATACCACATACAACCATAAAACTAAACTAAGTAAGAAAAAGATAAAATAAAATAAACATGAAACTAAAACCTAAACCCCTAAATTTGAAAATGAAATAAAAGAAAATAAAAGTAAAATTAAATAAATAAACTAAATAGTAAAATAAAATAAACCTAAAATAAAACTAAACCTAAAATAAAATAAAACCTATGATAAAAATATAAACTAAATAAAACTTAAACCTAAAATAAATAAAAAATAGAACCTAAAAATAAATAAAAATAACACCTAAACCATAAACTAAAATAAACCTAAACCTAAAATAAAATAAAATAAACAAAATAAAATAAACCCTAAACTAAAATAAATAAACTAAACTAAAATAAATAAAGCCTAAACCTAAAACCTAAACCTAAACTAAATAAAATAAATAAAAATAAACCTAAACTAAAACTTAAAACCTAAAATACAAATTAAAATAACAACCTAAAATCTAAACCTAAAAAAATAATAACCTAAACCTAAACCTAAACCCAAAAAATAAAATAAAAAAAAACTAAACTGAAAAATAAACCTAAACATAAACTTAAACCTAAAAAATAAACTAAAATAAAAAAACTTAAACTAAAATAGATAAACTAAAAAAAAATCTTAAATAAAATAAAATAAAATAAATAAAAAATAAATAAATAAAACTAAATAAATACCAAAAAACCTAGGTTTACTTAATTTCTTTTAAAACCCCAAACCATAAACTAAAAATAGAAAAATAAACTTAAGAGTAAAAAACCTAAATAAAATAAAAACTAAACATAAAATTAAAATAAAATAAACCTAAAATTAACAAAAAATAAAATAAAATAATAAATAAATAAAATCTTAAGCCTAAAAAACAAAACCTAAAAATAAATAAAAAATAAATCCTAAACCCTACACTAAAAAAAAACTAAACCTAAAATAAAAAAGAAATAAAAAAAATAAACCTAAACCTAAAATAAAATAAACTAAACCAAAATAAATAAAATGTAAACCTAAATCTAAACTAAATAAAATAAAATAAACTAAAAATAAACCAAAATCTAAACTAAAATATAAAACATAAAAATAAACCTAAAATAAAAACCTAAAACCTAAACCTAAAAAGATTAAATAAAAATCTAAACCTAAACCTATGCGTAAAAATAAAAAATAAAACCTAAACCTAAAAAATAAAATAAAAATAAAACTCAACTAAAAATAAACCGAAACCTAAACCTAAAGCAAAAAAATAAACTAAAATAAATAAGCTAAAATAAATAAAAATTAAAAATAAACATAAATTAAAATAAAAAAAATAAAAAAAATAAATAAAAAATAAACTAAATAAACCTAAACCTATTGGTTTACTTAATTTAAAAAAAAACTCTAAACCCTAAGCTCACCCTAAACACTAATCCCTAAACCCTAAACCCTAAAAACCCTAAATCCTAAAGCCTAAAGACTAACCCCAAACCCTAAACCCTAATCCTTAACCCTAAACCCTAAAACCCTAAACCCTAAACCCTAAACCCTAAACCCTAAACCCTGAACCTTGAACCCTAAAAGCCTAAACACCTAATCATAAATTAAATAAAACCTAAAAAAATAAAATATATAAAATAAACCTAAACCTAAATAAAATAAGGAAAAAGAATAAAATAAAAACTTAAACTAAAATCTAAACCAAAACCTAAAAAAAGGAAACTAATAAAAATATACTAAAATAAAAGAAATCAAAACCTAAACTAAACTGAAAAATAAAATAAACCTAAGAATAAATAACCTAAATAAAATAAAAACCAAATAAACCAGAAATAAAATATAATAAAAACTAAATAAAAACCTAAACATAAAAATGCACCTAAAAATAAATATATAAACTAAACTTAAAAAACCAAAACCTAAAATAAAAATAAAATAAATAAAATAAAATAAACCTAAACCTAAACTAAAATAAACTAAACTTAAATAAATAAAACCTAAGCCTTAAATAAACTAAACCTAAACCATAAACTAAATAAAATAAAATTAACTAAAAATAAACCTAAACCTAAAATAAAAAATAAAACCTAATAATAAGCCTAAAATAAAAACCTAAAATGTAAACCTAAAATTTAAATAAAAACCTAATCCTAAACCTAAAAATAAAAAAAATAAGCACAAAATAAAATAAAATAAAACTAAAATAAAAAACATAAACCTAAACCTAATCCTAAAAGATGAAATGAAAAACAAACTAAAATAAATAAACTAAACTAAATAAAATTAAAAAATAAACCTAAATAAAAATATAAAAGAAACTAATTAAACCTGAACCTAATGGTTTACTTAATTTTTTTAAAAAAACCCTAAATGCTAAACCCTAAACCCTAAACACTAAATCCTAAAGACTAAACCCTATAACTAACCTTACACCCTAAACCCCAAACCCTAAAAAACACTAAATCTAAAACCTTAAACCCTAAAATAACCCTAAACCCTAAACCATAAACCCTAAACCCTAAGCCATAAACCCTAAACCCTAAACCCTAAACCCTAAACCTTAAAACCTTAAACCTTAAATCATAAACTAACCCTAAACCCTAAACCCTAAAAACCCTAAGCCCTAAAGCCTAAACCCTAAACCCTAAACCCTAATCTAACCCTAAACCTATGCCTAATAAATTCAGGAGCTCATGGAAATGCGGAAGTGTATTATTTACTTAACCATACTAAGAGTCTTCTTGCCAACCTAGATTATCAAATTTCTCATTTATCAAGAAGGAAATTCTTGTGTTGATTTTCTTGATAATTGGGGAGCTATCCCCCTCTTTGAATCTGTTCTCTAATGATGATATTCCTTCACTTTTAAGGGGGCTTGTGAATCTTGATAAAATTAGATTGCCTTATGTTAGAAATTTTTAAGCCTTTTATGCTTCTTCTTGTGGAGATATGGCTCTTCCCTAAGTTTTTGGATCTTATTATGTCATTTTTTATCTTCTACTGGTTTGGGCTTTATTTATTTCTTCTCATGAACCATAACTTATTTTAGTGTCTACATTTTTCCCAGTTCATGGATGGGATGGGGCTAGTCTTCCTTTCTATGGTTGTTTGCTATTTTTGTCCTTTTCCTTTCTATTTTGCATTCTCTACTATGCTGGTAGAGGTGTTTGCTATAGATGGAAGTTGCTTGGACCTGCTTGTCCAATATTGGGTGTGTTCTTCTTTTCCGACTGGATCTTTTTGCAATCTTTTTTTGATGCTTCCCATTTTCAGGTTTGCCATTGGCTGCTTCTAAATAAAATGGCTTTGCCTATTTCCTTGGACCAAGCGGGTTATCTTTGCTCTTTTATTAACCCTCATGGATGAATTAGTTACTTTGCTAATTATTCTCACTGTTTCTCTTTCTCTTCTTATTTTGGTGATGATTTCTATTTCCCTACATAGTTGGGACTTCTTTTGGTCTCCTTCTCATACTGCTTTTTCTATTGATGTTTGCTTAGCAGTTCGGTTGTTTTCCCTTAATATGATGTATTTTTTGGCTGTTTATTTTTTGATTCCTAACATGGCTCAGTTCTGGAATGACACTACCTACCTTCTCCTCTGTTGGATACATTATTTGGTTTATTGTATTGTCTATCAGCCAAATGGATTAGCGGGTTATTATGTTTAGTAAGCTGATTATTTCTGGTGGATTTTTACCTGCCTTTTTGTTCTATTGATTGTTGTTTGGTTAGCCTCATTACTTGTACCTTTGTTGTATGTGTTTATTTGCTGGCTCTATTAGATCTGTATAATTACTATTATGAGCTAGCTATTAATAGGTGGCTGTTGCTCCTGATTGGCATTCATCACTATGGGGGTGTTTACCTTGATGTTTCAGGGTTTTGTTGGCTATTCATTCTCATGCTCGGTGGAATACTTAAGTGATGCTTCTCTTACAAGGGATTGTTGGCATCCCTTTGCCATCTTGAATAGTGTTTCCTTTCATCCTAGAGTGTTTTCCTATTGCTTGGTATCGTATTAAAGATCATATGATTTTTATCCGGTGCCTTTCCCAAGTATGTAGGCTTTGATGGTTGGGATGATTTCACTCATAATTTGGCTGGTAGTAGCACTTATGATGTAACCCTTCCTTTGAAGTTTGGATGCTCATGTTTGCGGCTGCCCCATTCTGTTGTGACTGAGCGTGAGCTTTCCTTCACAAGCTTCTCTAATTTTCTCACACTTTCATTTGTTTTTTCAGTTATTTTTGTTTATATTTCTTTACCTATGCTAATTCCTTCTTCTAGCTGTTTGCAGGTTCTGTGTTGTTTCCTTGTAGGTTCATTCTCTGGAGGTGGCAAATACTTCTCTCATCTTCTCAAGCTTTTGTTCAACGTTTTCCTCTAGTTTTTTTTTTGCTACTTTTGTATCTCTTGCTATTTTTCTTTCTCGCTTTTCTTTTCCTTTTTTGGTTGTACTTAGATAGGGGATTCACTCTCCATGCTTATCGTAGCTCTTTGAGCAGTAGTTCTTGAGTTTATCCCTACTTAAGGATCTTGTAACCCCCCTTTTTTGTGGCAAGAAAATTCCCCTACATGGGGCTCTCGTAAAACAACCCTAAACCATGAACCCTACTTTAAACCCTAAACCCAAAAACCCTAAACCCTAAAATTCTAAACCCTAAACCCTAAACCCGAAACCCTAAAATAAAACCCAAACATATAATTAAAAAAACCTAAAATAAAATAAAATTAAACTAGATAAAACCCTAAACTAAAAAAATAAATTTAAAAATAAAACCTAAAAAATAATTAAAAAATAAAACCTAAATCTAAAATAAACAAAATAAAATAAACCTTGACCTAAACTAAAATAAACTAAACTAAAATAAATAAAACCTTAACCTAAAGCTAAATAAAACTAAACCTAAACCCTAAACTAAATAAAATAAAATAAACTAAAAATAAACCTAAACCTAAACTAAAAAATAAAACCTAAAATATACTTAAAATAAAAACCTAAAACCTAAACCTAATAAAATAAAATTAAAACTTAAAACCTAAAAATAAAAAAAATAAAATCTAACCTTAAAAAATAAAATAAAAATAAAACTAAACTAAAAAATAAGCATAAACCTACATATAAACCTAAAAAATAAACTAAAATAAAAAACCTAAACTAAAATAAATAAACCTATGTCAAAATTAAAATAAAAAATACACCTAAATAAAAAAAACACTAAATAAACCTAGACCTACAGGTTTACATAATTTAAAAAAAAAACTCTTAAAGCCTAAACACAAAACCCTAAACTTTAAATCCTAAACCTTAAACTCTATACTTAACCCTAAACCCTAAACCTACTCCCCTAAATCCTAAACCCTAAATAACCATAAACCCCAAACCCTAAACTCTAAACTCTAAAACCCTAAACACTAAACTCTAAACTAACCCTAAACCCTAAACCCTAAAGCCTAAACCCTAAACCTTAAACCCTAAACCCTAAACTAACCTAAACCCTAAGCTAACCCTAAGCCAAAAAACCTAAACCCTTAAAACCCTAAACCTTAAAAACCCTAAACCTTAAAGCCTAAACCCTATTCCTTAAACACTGAACCCTAAATTAAACCTAAACCCTAAGCTAACCCTAAACTCTAAATCATAAATCTTAAAATCCCTAAACCAAAAAGCCTAAACACTAAACCTTAAATCCTAAATCATAAACCCTAACCTTAAACCATAAACCCTAAAACCGTAAACCTTAAAACCCTAAAACCTTAACCTTAAACCCTAAACCCAAAACCTTAAACCCTAAAAAGCTAAAAACTTAAACCTAAACTAAATAAAACCTAAAAAGAAAATAAATAAAAAACCTAAACCTAAATATAATAATAAAATAAAATAAAATAAAGCCTAAATTAAAACTTAGACTTAAACCTAAAAATATAATAAAATAAAAAAGTAAAAATAAAATAAAATATAATAAATAAAAACCTAAACTAAACTAAAAAATAAAATAAACCTATGAATAAAAAAACCATAATAAAATAAATAATAAATGTAAAAATATAAATAAAATAAAATAAAATAAAATAAAAACCAAAACCCAAAAAAATAAACCTAAAATTAAATGAAAATAAAAACTAGCATTAAAATTAATAAAAAACCTAAACCTAAAATAAAAATAAAATAAAAAAAAATAAAATAAGCCAAAACTTAAACTAAAATAAACTAAACTAAGTTAGATAAAACTAAATATAAACCTAAAATAAACTAAGCCTAAACCTAAACTTAGACTAAATAAAATAAAATAAACTAAAAATCAACCTAAACCTGAACTATAAGATAAAGCCTAAAAATAAATATAAAATAAAAAACCTAAAACTTAAACCTTAAAAAATAAAACAAAAACCTAAACTAAAACTTAAAATCCAAAAAATAAAACCTAAACCTAAAACCTAAACTAAATCTAATCCTAAACCCTAAACTAAGCTCTAAACCTAAACCCTAAACCTAAACCTAAACCCTAAACTATAAACTAACCTAAACCCTAAACCTTAAACCCTAAAACTCAAACCTAAAAGACTAAACTCAAACTTAAACCCTAAACGCTAAATCCAACCCTCAACCTTGTTAACCTAAACTAAAACTTAAATCCTAAAAATCCTAAATCTTAAAGCCTAAACCCTAATCCTTAAACACTGAACCCTAAACTAAAACTAAACCTTAAGCTAACTATAAACTATAAATCCTAAACCCTAAAAACCCAAAACCCTAAACACTAAACCTTAAATCCTAAACCATAAACCCCTAACCTGAAACCTTAAACCCTACAACCCTAAACCTTAAAACCCTAAACCCTAAACCTTAAACCCTAAACCCTAAAAACCTTAAAACCTAAACTAAATAAAACCTAAAAATAAAATAAATAAAAAAACTTAAACCAAAATATAATAATAAAATAAAATAAAAAAACCTAAACTAAAACTTAGACCTCAACCTAAAAATAAAATAAAATAAAAAAGTAAAAATAAAATAAAATATAATAAATAAAAACCTAAACTAAATTAAAAAATAAAATAAACCTATGAATAAAGAACCTAAATAAAATAAATAATAAATCTAAAATAAAAATATAATAAACCTAAAATAAAACCTAAACCCAAAAAATAAACCTAAAAATAAATAAAAAATAAAAAATAAACATAAAATTAAAAAAAAACTAAACCTAAAATAAAAATAAAATAAAAAAAATAAATTAAATTAAACCTAAACTAAAATAAACTAAATTAAAATAAATAAAACTTAAACCTAAACCTAAACCTAAACCTAGACTAAATAAAATAAAATAATGTAAAAATAAACCTAAACCTGAACTAAAAAATAAAGCCTAAAAGTAAACATAAAATAAAAACCTAAAACCTAAACCCAAAAAAATAAAATAAAAACTTATACTTAAACTTAAAAATAAGAAATAAAACCTAAACCTAAAAAATAAAATAAAAGTAAAACTCAACTAAAAAATTAACTTAAACCTAAACCTAAACCTAAATAATAAACTAAAATAGAAAACCTAAACTAAAATAAATAAACCTAAAATAAATAAACAAAACTAAATAAAAAAAAATAAACCTAAATAAAACTACAAAATAAAGCATACTAAAAAAATAAAATATAAATTAAAATTCTAGATAAAACTAAACCTACCGGTTTACCTAATTTTTTTTT
Source organism: Cymbidium sinense (assembly GCA_021442155.1). Lineage (NCBI taxonomy): Eukaryota > Viridiplantae > Streptophyta > Magnoliopsida > Asparagales > Orchidaceae > Cymbidium > Cymbidium sinense. The sequence continues at coordinate 44,398 of JAKCPB010001444.1, read as the reverse complement.
TAAATTAAAACCCTTAAACCCTAAATCCTAAAACCTAAACCCTAAACCCTAAACCCCGAAAAACCCTAAACTCTAAACCTTAAACCCTAAACCCTAAACCCTAAACCCTAAATCTTAAACCCTAAACGTTAACCCTAAACCCTAAACCCTAAACCCCAAATCCTAAACCTAAAGTAACTAAATAAATTCTAAAATAAAGCTAAACCCTAAAACCTAATAAACCTAAGCATAAACTAAAACCCTAAGAATAAGTTGAACCTTGATGGCAGGAACATCACCATCAACTAGGATTAGTCGAGATCTGGTGGTGGTGGCGAAGCCTGAGGTAGTGGTTATCGCAGTGGTGGTGGGGGATCTGGACATGTTGGTGGATATGGAGGTTGAGGGGGGAGAGATCAGATATGATGGTGGATCCCCCTACTCGAGAGGCTAGGGTGGTTCTAATGGGAACTGGAGAAACTGAAGAACATCCGATCTAATCTGCTGCCTATGGAACTATGTCTTTACAGTAGAGAAGGTTCTAGTTATCTAGGATTTTGGATTTGCTCTCTGTGTGCTCATTTTTGAATTATGTTGTAACTTGTGTCATAGAAAACTTGGTGTGTTAATTGGTTGATGAATTCAAAAAGATAAAATGTTGAATCTGAATTTTTTCACTCTTAATAAAAAAAACCAAAAACCCTAAACCCTAAATTAAAACCTGAACCCTAAACCTAAAAACTAAAGCTAAACCCTAAACCCTAAAAACCCTAAACCTTAAACCCTAAACCTTAAACCCTAAACCCTAAAACCCTAAACCCTAAAACGTAAACCCTAAACCCTAAACCCCAAACCCTAAACCCTAAACCCTAAACCCTAAACCATAAACCCCAAACCATAAATCCTAAAACATAAACTAACCCTAAACCCTAAACCCTAAAAACCTAAAAGCCTAAACCCAAACTAAATAAAACCTAAATATAAAAAAATAAAAAAAACTCAACCTAAATAAAATAAAAAAATACAATAAACTAAAATTTAAACATAAACCTAAAAACAAAATAAAATAAAATTAAAAAAATTTAAAACTAAACAAAAATAAAATAAATAGAAACCTAAACTAAACTAAAAAATAAAATAAACCTAAATAAAATAAAAACTAAATGTAAAATAAAAATAAAATTAAATAAAAACCTAAACCTAAAAAATAAACTTAAAAATAAAACCTAAAAATAAATGAAAAATAAAACTTTAACCCTAAACAAAAAACACCTAAACATCAAATAAATAAAATAAAATATGCCTAAAGCTTAACTAAAATAAATAAAACCTAAACCTAAACAGAAACCTAAAATAAACTATACCTAAACCCTAAAATAAATAAAATAAAATAAACTAAAAATAAACCTAAACTTAAACTAAAAAGTAAACCTTAAAAAAAAAAGCTTAGAATAAAAAATAAATCCTAAACCTAAACCTAAAAATAAAAAATAAACCCCAAACCCTAAAAATAAAATAAAATTAAAACTCAACTAAAAAATTAAATTAAACATAAACTTAAACCTAAAAAATAAACTAAAATAAAAAACCTAAACTAAATAAATAAATCCAAAATATTTAAACTAAACTAAATAATAATAAAATAAACCTAAATAAAACTAAAAATAAAGTAAACTATAAAAAATAAAAATAAACATACTAGATAAATCTAAAACTATCGGTTTACTTAATTTTAAAAAGAAAGAAACCTTAAACCCTAAATCCTAAACCCTAAACTCTAAACCCTAAATCTACAAACCCTAAACCAACCCAACCCTAACCCTAAACACTAAACCCTAAAAGCATAAATGCTAAAACCCTAAACCTTAAACCCTAAATCGTAAACCTTAAACCCCAAACCCTAACCCTAAACCCTAAATGCTAAACCCCAAAACCTAAACCTAAACCTAAAGAAACTAAATAAATTATAAAATAAACCTAAACCCTTAAACCAAATAAACCTAAACCTAAACCAAAACCCTAAGAATGGGCAGAACCTTGATGACATGAACATCACCGTCAACCAGGATCAACCAGATCTGGTGGTGGAGGCGAAGGTGGAGGCGGTGGTTATCATAGTGGTGGTGGGGGATCTAGATGTGCTGGTGGATATGGAGGTGGTGGTCAGAGCAGTGGTGGTCATGGTGGTGGGAGGAACGATGGAGGTTATAGCCATCGTGGTGGCGGGGGGAGAGATCGGGGATATGATGGTGGATCCCTCTACTGGAGAGGTCGAGGTGGTTCTAATGTGAACTAGAGAAATTAAAGAACGTCTGATTCGATCTGCTTGTTATGGAACTGTGTCTTTATAGTAAAGACAGTTCTAGTTATGTAGTGTTTTGGATTTTCTCTATGCATGCTAATTTTTGAACTATGTTGTTGCTTGTGTCTTAGAAAAGTTAGTGTGTTACTTGGTTGATCAATTTAAAAAGAGGAAATATTGGATCTGAATTTATTCTCTGTTAAAATAAAAACAAAAATTCTAAAAGCTAAACTTAAACCTGAACCCTAAACCAAAAACTTAAACCCTAAACCCTAAATACTAAAAACCCTGAACCATAAACCATAAATCCTAAACCCTAAAACCTTAAAACCCTAAACCCTAAACCCTAAACCCTAAAACTTAAACCCTAAAACCTAAACGCAAAACCCTAAACCCTAAACCCTAAACCCTAAATCCCAAACCATAAACTAAGCCTTAACCCTAAACCCAAAAAGCTAAAATCCTAAAAGCCTAAACCAAAACTAAATAAAACCTAAAAATAAAAAAAATAAAAAAATCATAAACCTAAATAAAATAAAAAAATACAATAAAATAAAAACCTAAACTAAAATCTAAACCTAAACCTAAACATAAACCTAAACCTAATCCTAAAAATAAAATAAAATAAAATAAAAACTAAACTAAAATAAAATAAACATAAATAAAATAAAAACTAAAGGTAAAATAAAATAAAATAAACCTAAAATAAAATAAAATAAAAACCTAATCCTAAAAAATAAACTTAAAAATAAAACTTAAAAAATAAATAAATAATATAATCTAAACCCTAAACAAAAAATAAACCTAAACCTCAAATAAATAAAATAAAAAAACCTAAACCTAAACTAAAATAAATAAGACCTAAACCTAAATCTAAAATAAACTAAACCTAAACACTAAACCAAATTAAAATAAAATAAACTAAAAGTAAACCTAAACCTAAACTAAAAATAATAAAACTAAAATAAACCTAGAATAAAACCATAAACCTAAACCTAAACCTAAAAAAATAAAAGCAAACATAAAATAAAATAAAAATAAAACTCAATTAAAAAATTAACTTAAACCTAAACCTAAACCTAAAAATAAACTAAAATAAAAAGCCCAAACAAAAATAAATAAACCTAAAAGAAATAAGCTAAACTAATTAAAATAAAAAATAAACCTAAAAATATAAACTAAATAAAATTAAAATAAAAATATAATCGATAAATAAACCTAATATTATTAAAAAATTAAAACCTAAAGCTAAATAAACCATAATAATAAACCCTAAATAAAAATTAAATAAGCCTAAAATAAACCCTAAAAACCTAAATAAATCTAAAACCCTAAACTAAACCCAACCCTAAACCCCTAACCTAACCCTAAACCCAAAACCTAAACTTAAACTAAACCTCCTAAACCTAACCCTAACTAACTTAAACCAATACCCTAAACTAAACCCTAAACCTAAACCCTAAACCTAAACCTAAACCTAAACTAAACTAAACCCCTAACCCCTAAACTTAAACTAAACCTAAACCTAAACACCTAAACTAAACCTAAACTAAACTATAAACCCCTAAACCCTAAACCCTAAACCCTAAACCATAAACCATAAACCTAAACCTAAACCCTAAACTAACCCTAAACCCTAAATAAACCTAAATAAATAAAATAAACCTAAAATAAAATAAAAAAATAAACCTAAACCTAAAATAAAATAAAATAAACTAAATAAAATAAAAAACTAAACATAAAATAAAAAAATAATATAACTAAAATAAAATAAAATAAAAACTAAATAAAAGCCTAAACCTAAAAAAATAAACTTAAAAATAAACCTAAAATAAAATAAACCTAAACCCTAAAAAAAACCTAAACCTAAATAAACAAAATAAAATAAACCTAAACCCTAAACTAAAAAAATAAATTAAAACAAACCTAAACCTAAACTAAAATATAATACCTAAAAATATACCTAGAATAGAACCATAAAACCTAAACCTAAAAATAAAAAATAAAACTTAAACCTAAAAAATAAAATAAAAATAAAACTAAACTAAAAAAATAAACATAAACCAAAACTAAACCTAAAAACTAAACAAAAATAAAAATCCTAAACTAAAATAAATAAACCAAAAAAAAAAAACTAAGTAAAAATAAAAAATAAACCTAAATAAAAAATAAAATAAAATAATCTAAACTATATAAACATAAACCTACTTTATATTATTTTTTTTAAAACCCCTAAACCCAAAACCCTAAACCCCAAACCTTAAAACTAACCCTAAACCCTAAACCCTAAACCATAAACCATAAACCTACAACACTAAACACTAAACCCTAAACCCTAAACCTTAAACCCTAAGCCCTAAACCCTATACCCTATACCCTAAACCCTAAACTCTAAAACTCTTAACTCTAAACAAAAAACAAACCCTAAACCCTAAACCCTAAACTAACCCTAAACCCTAAGCTAACCCTAAACCCTTAACCCTAAACACCAAACCTTAAAAGACTTAAACCCTAAAGCCTAAACACTAAACATTAAACCCTAAACCCTAAACCCTAAAGCCTAAAACCCTAAACCTTAAACCCTAAACCCTAAAACCCTAAACCATAAACCCATAAATCCTAAAAACATAAACCTAAACTAAATAAAATAAATAAAAAACCTAAACCTAAATAAAATAAAAATTATAAAATAAAAAGATAAACATAAACCTAAAAGTAAAATAAAATTAAAAAAAACTAAAATAAAATAAATAAAAACATAAACAAAACTATAAAATAAAATTGACCCAAGAATTAAAAAATCTAAATTAAATTAAACTAAATGTAAAATAAAAAATATAAACCTACAATAAAATAAAATAAAACTAAATAAAACTAATCCTAAAAATAAACCTAAAATAAATTAAAATAAAATAAACCCTAAACTAAAAAATAAACCTAAAATAAAAAATAAAATAAACCTAAAATAAACTAAAATAAATAACACCTAAACCTAAACATAAAATTAAACTAAATAAAATAAAATAAACTAAAAATAAACCTAAACCTAAACTAAAAAGTAAAAGATAAAAATAAACCTAAAATAAAAACCTAAAACCTAAACCTAAAAAAATAAAATAAAAACAATAACCTAAATATAAAAATAAAAAATAAAACCTAAACCTAAAAAATAAAATAAAAAGAAAGCTTAACTAAAAAAACCTAAACCTGAACTAAAAAAATAAAACCTCAAAATAAACCTAAAATAAAAACATAATCCTATGAAATAAAATAAAAACATGAACCTAAACCTAAAAATAAAAAATAAAACCTACCTCTAAAAAAAATCAACTAAAAAATAAACCTAATCATAAACCTAAACAAAAAAATAAACTAAAATATAAAACCTAAACTAAAATAAATAAACCTAAAATAAAGAAACTAAACTAAATAAAAAATAAAAAAATAAACCTAAATAAAAATAAAAAATAAAATAATGAACTAAATAAACATAATCCTATCGGTTTACTTAATTTAAAAAAAAAGCCCTAAACCCTAAATAAAAAAATAAGCCCTAAACCCTATACCTACAAAACTAAACCTACAACCTCAAACCCTAAACCCTAAAACACCCTAATCCCTAATCCTAATCTAAACTTAAACCCTAAGTTAAACCCTAAACATAAATAACCCTAAACCTAAACCCTAGCATAAACTTTAAAACCTAAACCCTAAACCCTAACCCTAAACCCTAAACCCTAAACCCCAAACCCTAAACCTAAACCCCAAACCCTAAACCTAAACCCCAAACCCTAAACCTAAACCTTAAGTAACTAAATAAAATAAAAATAAACATAAACCCTAAAACCTAATTAACTTAAACCTAAACCTAAACCCTAAGAATGAACCTTGACTATAGAACCTCACCGCCAACCGTGCTTAGTCTAGATCTGGAGGCAAAGGCAGAGGGGGTGGTTATAGTAGTGGTGGTGGGGGATCTGGAGGTGCTAGTGGATATGGAGGTGGTGGTCAAAGCAGTGGTGGTTATGGAGGCAGGAGGAGCGATGGAAGTTACAATCATGGTGGTGGTGAAGGGAGAGATCGAGGATATGATGGTGGATCCTGCTACTCGAGAGGCCAGGGTGGTTCTGATGGGAACTAGAAACCAATAACGATCGATCTACTTATGGAACTGTGTCTTTATAGTAGAGACTATTCTAGTTATCTAGGGTTTATGATTTGCTCTATGTGTACTCTATTTTTTATCTATGTTGTCGCTTGTGTGATAGAGAACTTGGTGTGTTACTTGGTTGATGAAATTAAAAAAAAGAAATGTTGAATCTGAATTTGTTCTCTATTTAAAACCAAACCCTAAACCCTAAACTAAACCTAAACCCTAAACCCTAAACCTAAACCCCAAAACCCTAAACCCAAAAAAAATTAAAATAAAAAATAAAAAAAAAAAAAAACCATACCAATGAAACCCTAAAACTAACCCTAAACCCTAAACCTACAAACCTAAACCCTAAACCCTAAACCCTAAACCCGAAAACCCTAAACCCCAAAGCCTAAACCCTAAACCCTAATATGTAACTAATAAAACACAAAACTAAACTAACTAAAGCTAAAACTAATATATAATAAACTAAAACTAATAAACTAATAATAAACAAAAAACTAATAATAAACTAAAATAAAAACTAAGAAAAGTAACTAAACTAAACTAACTAAATAATAACTAAAAATCTAATAAACTAATAATAACAAAAACTAACTAAACTAATAAATAAACTAATAACTAAATTATACATAAAAAAAGAACCCCACTAATAAACTAACTAAAAATAAACTAAACTAAAACTAATAAAACTAAACTAAACCTAAACTAATAACCAAAACTAAATTAATAAACTAACTAAACTAAACCCTAATAACTAACTAATAAACCTAAACCATAAACATAACTAACCTAATAAATAACTAACTAATAATAAAACTAAACCCAATAACTAAATTAATAATAACTAAACTAAGTAAACTAAAATTAATAACTAATAAATTAAAACTAATAAACTAACTAAATAATTAATAAATAACTAATAATAATGACTAACTAATAACTAAAACTAATAATTAAACTAAACTAATAAACTAATAAACTAATAAACTAACTAAACCTAATAATAAAATAACTAAATAATAATAATTAAAACTAATAATAAAACTAAAAAAACTAATAAACTAAAATAAAATAATTAATAAAAACTAACACTAAATTAATAAACTAATAATAAACTAAACTAAATAAAATAAATAACTAAGCTAATAATAATAATAATAATAATAAAAGCTAAACTAATAATAAACTAAATAATATATAAAACTTAAATAAATAAACTAAACCTAATAAGAGTAAACAAACATAATAAACTAACTAATAATAATAAACTAATAAACTAATAACTAATCATACTAAAAAAAACTAAACTAAAAACTAATAATAGCTAAAAAAATACTAAATAATAATAAAACCTAATAACATAAAAATTGACTAAACTGAACTAATAATAATAATGAACTAAATAATAAAAAACTAAAATTAAGCAAAACTAAACACTAAACTTACTAAACTATTAAATAATAATAAACTAAATAAAAACTAACTAATAAAACTAATAATAACTAACTAAAAACAACAAAACTAACTAAATAAATAACTAATAACTATAATAACTAAAACTAATAATAATAATAATAATAATAATAATAACAACAACAACAACAACAACAACAATAATAATAATAATAATAATAACTAAATAAACTAAACACTAAACCCCAAAACCTAAATTAATAAAACTAATAATAATAAACTAAACTAAAGTAAAATAACAAACAACTAAACTAATAAAACTAATAATAATAATAACTAAATAATAACTAAAATAACTAATAAACTAATAACAAAACTAAACTAAAACTAATTAATAACTAACTAATAAAACCTAATAAACTAATAAATAATAAACTAAAAACCTAATAATAACTAATAAAAACTAAAACTAATAATAAACTAAATAAAACTAATAATAAATAACTAATAACCTAAACTAATAACAAATAAAATAATAAAAAAATAAACAAACTAATAAACTAAACTAATAATAATAAAACTACTAAACTAACTAACTAAACTAAATAATAATAATAATAAATAATAATAAAATAACTAACTAACTAAACTAATAAATTAATAATAATAAAACTAATAATAAACTAACTAATAAATAACTAAATAACTAAATCCTAAACCCTAACTAAATAAATAAACTAAATAATAATAAAACTATTAATAATAAACATAAATAATAATAAAATAAAGGAAAAACTAAACTAAAACAAAACTAATAATAAACCAATTAACCAAACTAATAATAATAATAAATTATAAATAACTAATAATAACTAATAAAAAACTAAACCATAAACTAAACTAAAAAACTAATAATAATAAACTAATAAATCTAAACCCATAACTAAACTAATAAAATTAATAAACTAAACTAATGAACTAATAAATAAACTAACAAAACTAAACTAATAAAACTAAATCACTAACTAAAACTAACTAAAACCTAAATAATTATAAAACCATAAACTAATAATAATAACTAACTAAACTAAATAAATAACTAACTAACTAATAATAACTAACAAATAAACTAAAATAAACTAAACCCTAATAAACAAACTAACTAAATAAACTAACTAAATAAACTAATAAACTAAACCTAACCCCCCCCAACTAAACTAACCTAAAATAATAATAATTAAAACTAAAACTAATAAAACTAAACAAATAACCTAACTAAAACTAAACTAACTAAAATAAACATAAAACTAATAATAAATAATAATAACCTAAAACTAATAAAACTTAATAATAACTAATAAATAGTAAACCTAAAACCTAAACACTAAAACTAAACTAAACGCTGTCAATGGGAAATTTTGGGATCCCTAATGTTCTTGGAAAGTTTTCAAGAACTTTTTTTTCTTGGATTCCCTATAGATTGTCAATGTTGGACTGATCTCGACCTGTTCTTATCATGGCGTTGTGACTCATGGCATCGGCTTCTTCAAATCCATGGTGTAAATCCCATCTACCAATGGATCCCGCTAGAGCATCAGATTTTTTGGGTAATCCTACCTCTAAATTGCCTAATGTTACTAAATCTTTCAAAGTTGCTTTAGCTGGTAAGAATTCCTCCACCGAGCCTCCTTTGAATTTGCTTCATACTACTTTTAAAGGTACTTTGACAATTATGATTTCAGATGAGGATATTGAACAATTAGTTGAGCTTTTTGCCTTTTCATCGATTGGAAAGTTTTCATTTAAACGACCAAAGATGGAAGATATTCGTTCTTTTTTCCATAGCTTAAATTTCTCGTTCTTTGTATTGATGTAAGGCATGTTCGATTAAACTTTCTAATGACCTTGATTAAGGAAGAATTTTTCCCAGGCGTTCCTACTATGTTTTTAATTATCAAATGTGTATTCTAAAGTTGACATCTATGTTTGATGTTAATGAAGAGTCTCCTATTCTTTCCATTTGGATTTATTTACCTAACATGTAGATTCATCTCTTTAATCATCAGATTATTTATGCTATTGGGTTGATTTTTGGTCGGCCTTTATAAGTTGATCAGGCAACAACTGCTTCTTCTAGATTGTATGTTGCTAGAATTCTTGTCGAGATTGATATTACTAAAAAATATCCAAAAGAAATTTGGTTGGGTTCAAAGAAATATGATTACTTTTAGAAAGTTTTTTTTGAGAACTTTCCCATTTTTTGTAATAATTGTAAGATTCATGGGCATGAAATTTCTGAATGCTTTATTGCTCTTCCCTCTCTTAGGAAGAAAATCACCAATAAGAATTCAATTGTTGAAAAAACTGATGATTCTCTCAAGTTGGATAATGGAAATTCTACTTTTTAAAATTTTAATGTTTTGCAAAACTAGATTTCTAAATCTCCTAAAAAAGTTTTACCTATTAATGATCTGTCTAATCTGAAAGGTAATTTTGATGTTTCTAAAAAAGTTGTAACTAATAATCATGCTCTAAGTGTTTCATTTGATGATTCTCTTAAAGGGAAGACTTTTGAGGCTATGGTTAATGATTCTAATGGTTTGGATGTTGTGCATAAGTCCTTTCATGATGATGGTTCGAATATTGTTGATGCTAACACCATTTCTTCCAATTAGTTGAATGTTGTTTCTCTTTCTCTTATGTCTACTTTAGATAATGGGAAAGAGACTATTTCTTTGCTTTCTTTGATTGAGAATGATGGTGATAAGAATGTTCTTATTTCTAATATTTTAACTTATGGTCCTGATAATCTTGTTAATTTTGGTGATCCTTCTTTTTAAAAATAAGATTTAGATACCTGTGATAATTCTCTCATTGTGAATAGTTATGTTTGATTCAAAATGATTTTTTTCTATGGTGGTAATTATGTCTAGAATTTTGGTTGTATGCTATGTGTTTCTAAGGATTTAAATCTTATTTTAATCCCTTACATGATTTTACTGAAGATTGCTTCTCTTGCTTCTTTTATGAATGAAGATAGGAGACACCATTATGTTGGAAGGTGAAAATATTGATAATTATCTTCTTTAATAAAGCTTATGCTACTTCTTTAACTTATGATTCTGAAATGCATACTATTTTTTATTTTCCTTTGTCTAATATTGTCGATGATTCTTAATGCTCTTCTTTGAAATTGGTAGCTTCTGCTGATCCCCATGCATTTTTTAATAATACTGATTCATTTTTGGATGGAGATTTTTTTGGAGAAAGGCCATGTATAAAAACTATTTACAAGAAGAAAATGAAAAAAAAAGTGTTCAGATTTATGCCCCTCCTCACTTGCTGAGGGTTACTTGTTCCAAAGCTTCTTGGAAATAATCTCTCCTATCCATGGGAGGTTTTTTCTTTAGATGGTTTTTCTCTGTTGGTTGAGCTTTTGTTGTGTGTTTTCTTGCTAGTTGGAGTATTGGCTTCTTGGTTAATTTTCCTCCTTCTGGCTTAGTGATTCTGGCTTCTTGTTTGCTTGGTTTTTTTAGTGCCCTTTGGCTTGTTGGTTTTGTGCTGGCAGCTTTGTTCCTATTGGCTTGCCTTTCTTTGGTTGGTGCTTTTTCTCTCTTCATTGGTGGTAGGTTGGGTTTTTGTCCTTAGCATCTGGTTTGTCCATTGGTTGGTTGTTAGTCTAGTTGTTTATTTTAGCTTTTGATGGCCTTCTTCTTTTTTATATTGTTGGTTTGATTCTCTTGTTCTTTCCTGGGCTATTTTTCTTGGGTGATCTATTGTGTGGCTGCTCTGTTGGCTATTTCCTTTCCTTTGGTTGTTGCCTTAGTGGCTTTGGATTGGTGTTGTTGTGGGCTTTGTTGGCTTGGTGCCTTGGTGGCTTTTGATTTGTGTTGTTCTAGGCTCTATTGGCTTTATCTTTGAGGTTCTTTTCTTTTCTTTGGTGAGCTTCTATTCTCCCTCTTTTAAGAGGTGTTCATATTTGGTTTTGTTGGGATTACCTTATGTTAATTTTATATGTTGCTCTCCTCTATTTCTATTTCCTTAGCTTCACTTTTTTCTTTGGTTGGTGGCTACTATGATAGGTTTGTATTTTTCATGGTTGGGATGGCTATGATGATATGATGGATTTTTCCTTGATATTTTTATGGTTGGAGACTTTTCCTATTTGTAACCCTTCTTTGAAGCTGGATACACTTAGGATTGGAAGCTCCTCATTATTGTGATTATCCTTTTTTCTCATATCTGAACCTGAGTTTTTCTCTCTTTATGTTTTCTGATCTCCTTCTAGCTAAGATTTCTTGTAGGTTGCAAGTTCTCTTTTTCAGTTGGTCTCTTCTTCTTCTTGGAGGAAGCTAGAGTCTTACTTGTGGTCCCTTTTTACTTAGATGGTTGGAGTCTTATAGTTGTTTCCTTTTCTTATGGATCTTAGTCTCTTGAGTTCTTTTGGAGTCTGTGATTCTTCCCTTTTGTCTGTCTTTTGTTTGGCTTTTTTTAGTTTTGTCTTTGTTTTTTTTCTTTATTGCTCTTAATGAATTAGTTTAGACTAAAATCTTTAGATTCTCCTATAGCTCATTTGAGCAATAATTTTTTCTTTTGAGTTTAGTCTCTAATATGGTCTTCTTGTACCTATTTTTCCTGAATAACTTCTTTAGTTAAAAAAACCCTAAACCCTAAACTAAACTAAAAAAATAAAATAAACCTAAGAATAAAAAATAAATAAAATAAAACTAAGTGTAAAATAAAATAAAATAAACCTAAAACTAAATAAAAACCTAAACCTAAAAAATAAACCTAAAATAAATAATAAAACCTAAACTAAACTAAGAAAAACAAACCTAAAATAAAAATAAAATAAAATAAATAAAATAAACCTAACCTAAACTAAAATAAACTAAACTAAATAAAAAGCTAAACCTAAATAAAATAAACTAAACCTAAACTAAATAAAATAAAATAAACTAAAAATAAACCTAAACCTAAACCAAAAAATAAACCTAAAATAAACCTAAAACCTAAACCTAAAAAATAAAATAAAACCTAAACCTAAACCTACAAAAAAAAATAAACCTAAACCTAAAAGAAAATAAATAATACTAATAAAATAAACCTAAACCTAAAAATAAACTAAAATAAAACCCTAAACTAAAAAATAAATAAACCTAAAATAATAAACTAAATAAAATAAAAGATAAACCTAAATAAAAATAAAATTAATATAAACCAAAAATAAATAAAAATAAACTAAATAATCCTAAACCTTTACTTAATTAAAAAAACATAAACCCTAAATCCTAAACCCTAAACCTAAACCCTAAACCCTAAACCCTAAACCTTAAACCCTAAAAAACACTAAACCCTAAACTTTAAATCAAACTCTAACCCTAAACCCTAAACCCTAAGGCATAAACCCTAAAACTCTAAACCCTAAACTCGATTGAGCTAATTTTATGAAAGGTGGTTAAAGAAGTCGAAGAGGTTAAATATAAAGTCGTTCTCATTGGTCTTATTGCACCTATTAATATTGTTTCCTGAACACTTGTCTGATCCTTCACTTCTTCGGTTCTCAACATCCCAACTAGATCAACAAGGGTCCTGTGAAATTATCACATTGAGTAATAAAATCCTAGGTCGCTTCTCCTCGCTAAACTAGAGATTAGGACATTCTCATATGGCCTAAACCCTAAACCCTAAACCCTAAATTCTAAACCCTAAACCCTAAAAACATAAAAACCTAAACTTAAACTAAATAAAGCCTAAAAATAAAATAAATAAATAAACCTAAACCTAAATAGAATAAAAATATAAAATAAAATAAATACCTAAACTAAAACCTACCTAAACCTAAACCTAAAAAAATAAAAAAATAAAAAATAAAGAAAACTAAACTAAATAAAAAATAAAATAAACCTAAATATTAAAAACATTAATAAATTAAAAATAAAATGTAAAATAATAATAAAATAAACATAAATTAATATAAAATAAAAATTAAATAAAAACTTAAACCTAAAAAATAAACAAAAAAATAAAACTTAAAAATAAATAAATAATAAAACATAAACCCTAAGCTAAAAATAAAACTAAACCTAAAATAAAAATAAAATAAACAAAATGAACATAAACATAAACATAAACATAAACTAAACTAAACTAAACTAAAATTAATTAAACCTAAAATAAACTAAAAATAAACCTAAACCTAAACAAAAAACATAAAACCTAAAAATAAACCTGAAATAAAAATTTAAACCTAAACCTAAAAAAAATAAAATAAAAACTTAAACATAAACTTAAAATCAAATAATATAAGCTAAACCTAAAAACAAAAATAAAAATAAAGCTCATCTAAAAAATAAACTTAAACCAAAACCTAAACATAAAAAATAAATAAAAATAGAAAAGATAAAATAAATAAACTAAACTAAATAAAAATAAAAAGTAAACCTAAATAAAAAAAAAAAAAATAAAAAAATAAACAAAACTAAATAAACCCATCCTACTTTAATTTTTTTAAAAAATAACCTTAAACTAAATCCTAAACCCTAAACCCTAAACCCTAAAACTTACCTAAACCCTAAATAACCTACAACCCTAAACCTACAACCCTAAACACTATATAAACCCTAAACCCTAAACCCTAAATAATAAAAACCCTAAAAGCTAAAACAAAACCCTAAACCCTAAACCCTACACCTTAAACCCTAAAACCTAAACCCTAAACCATAACCCTAAACCTTAAACCTAAACTGACCTAAAGTAAGTAAATAAACTAAAATAAACCTAAACCTAAAACCTAAAAAAACTAAAAAAAAAACTAAACTCCTAAGAATGAATAAACTGACTCTAAACTAAAACCAAAAAAAATAATTTAATTTTTTCTATTAAAAAATAAAACCAAAACTAAAAAAAATAAACCCTAAACCCTAAATCTAAAACCCTAAACTAAAATAACCTAAACTTAACTTAAAACAAATAAACCTAAAAACCTAATCTAATAAACCTAAACCTAAACTAAACCTAAACCCTAAACTAAAACCCTAAACCTAAACCTAAACAAAATAACCTAAACTAACTAAACCTAAACTTAAACCTAAACCTAAACTAAACCCCTAAACCCTAAACCTAAATAAACCTTAAACCTAAACCCTAAACCTAAAACCCTAAAAAACTAACTAACCCTAAAACCCCCTAAAAAGACCTAAACCCAAGATATTAAACCCTGCCTAAAAAATAAATAAATAAACTCATTGAAAAAGAAAACCCCTAAACCTAGGAACTGAGCTTTCATATGGCTATTGATGAACTAGAAGATGGCTCACTGAGGACATGTCAAGATGATATTGATGAACAATGAGACTTATCCAGAGTACTATAACCTGGATATGATTTGCTAGGTGTGTAATAAAGGACAAAGAATATCACAACTGGGTGCTCCTTCTAGGGGGCTATGATGGCTGATGATCCACTCCTACCTAGGTAGCTCATGTGATGTAATAAAGTGATGCTCATACTGTGAGCTAACATGGTGTGATTGAGCTGAGCCTTCATCACATACTAACATACTCATATTAAGCTTCTAAGCTCAGATACCATAAGCTTCTAATCTCCCTCTATTATAACTGGGGTGATTCCCCTTCTTTTGCCGCTCAGAATCATGCATTCCCCTCCAGACTTATTCTTACTTTAGCTTATTATGTTAATCACTTGTATCTAAATGCCCTAAACTAGAAAACCTACACTGACCAAAACCGAGACCCCTAAACCTAAACCCTCAAAATACCCTAAACTAAAAAAAAAAAAACCATAAACCCTAAAACCCTAAACCCTAAGCTAAACCTAATGTAACAAAATAAATTTAAAACCTAAAACCTAATAAACCCATACTAAGATTAGACTAACCTTAAACATCATAACTCTACTAGAAAAGGTGAAGGTGGAAAAAGATAAATGGTGGTGGGGATCCGGAGATGCTAAATATAAGTAGTGGTAAGTGTTGGTTATGGAGGTACTAGGTAACAAAATTAAATATGATGGTGGATCCACTAACCTGGTTTGAAACTAGAAAAAAGAATCTAATCTTTATGGAATTGTTTAAACATAAGGTCTATAATTTGCTCTATAATTTTTGATCTATGTCGCTTGTGTCTTAGAAAACTTAGTGTTTTACTATAATTCAAAAAGAAAAATAAAATTTGTTCTCTGCTAAAAAAATTCAAAAAAACCCTAAACAAAAAAATAACCCTAAACCTAAAAAAACCTAACCTAAACCCTTAAACCCTAAACTAAACAAAACCTAAAACCTAAAATACTAAACCTAAACCCTAAAATAAACCTAAACCTAAACCCTAAACTACTCCCTAAACATAAATGCTAAAAACATAAAAATCATAACCAGAACTAAATAAAACTGAATAATAAAATAAATAATAAAACCTAAACCAAAATAAAATAAAAACCTAAATGAAAACTTAAATAAAACCTAAAATAAAAACCAAAATAAAATAAAATAAAATTACCTGAACTCAAACTTAAACCTAAACCTAAACCAAAAAAACTAAAAATAAAATAAAATAAAAATAAAAGAAGCTAAAATAAATAAAACCAAAAAACTAAAATAAAAAATAAAATACACGTAAAAAATAAAAAACATCAATAAAATAAAAACTAAATTTAAAATAATAATAAAATAAACCAAAAATAAAATAAAATTAAAACTAAATAAAAACCTAAACATAAAAAATAAACTTAAAAATAAAACATGAACCCAAAACTAAAAAAATGTAAACCTAAAATAAACAAAATAAAATAAACATAAACCTAAACTAAAACAAATAAATCTAAAATAGATAAAACCTAAACCCTAAACCCTAAACCCTAAACCCTAATCCCTAAAACCCTAAACCCTAAACCCTAAACAAACCCTAAACCCTAAACCCTAAACCCTAAACCCTAAACCATAAAAACCTAAAAACCTAAAAACCTAAACCCTAAACCCTAAACACCATACCCTAAAACTAACCCTAAACCCTAAACCCTAAACACTAAACTATAAACCTTAAAACCCTAAACCCTAAATCCTAAACCATAAACCTTAAATCCTAAACCCTTAAACCTACAACCCTAAACCCTAAACCCTAAAATCTATAACCCTAAACCCTAAACCTGAAACCCTAATCCCAAAACCAAAAACCCTAATCCCTAAAACCTAAAACCTAAACTTAACTAAATAAAAAACCTAAAGAAAATAAATAAAAAAATTAAGAAATAAAATAAAATAAATAAAATAAAAAAATTAAACCTAAAAAAATAAAAAATAAATAAAAAATAAAAAATAAATCTAAACTAAAAGATAATAAATAAAACCTAAACTAAAATAAAAAATAAAATAAACCTAAAAATAAAAAACCTAAATAAAATAAAACCTAAACATAAAATAAAAATAAAATAAACCAAAAAAAATAAAATAAACAAAAAAAATAAAATAATAACTAAATAAAAACCTAAATCTAAACAATATACCTAAATATACATCTAAAAATAAATAATAGATAAAACCTAATCCCTAAACTAAAAAAAATCTTAAACGTAAAATAAAAATAAAATAAACCTAAACTTAAACTAAAATTAACTAAACTAAAATAAATAAAACCTAAACCTAAACATAAAATAAACTAAACCTAAACATAAACCTAAACTAAATAAAATAAAATATACTAAAAATAAATCTAAATCTAAACTAAAATATATAACCTAAAAATAAACCTAAAATAAAAACCAAAACCTAAAAAATAAAATAAAAGTAAAACTAAACTAAAAAATTAACATAAACCTAGACCTAAACCTAAAAAATAAACTAAAATAAAAAAACTAAAATAATAAAACCCATAATAAGTAAACCTGAACTAAAATAAGAAATAAACCTAAATAAAATTATAAAATGAACTAAATAAACTAAATGAACCTAAACCTTCTAATTTACTTAATCTAAAAAAACCCTGAACCCTAAACCTTAAACCCTAAAACTTAAACTAACCATAAGCCCTAAACCCTAAACATACAACCCCAACCTAAACCCTAAAAAACACTAAACCCTAAACTCTAAATCATAAACCCTAAACCCTAAACCCTAAACTAAAATCTAAACCTAAAACTAAATAAACTAAAAACCTAAAGCTAAACAAACTAAAATCAAAACCTAAACCTAAACCTAAATAAACTTAATAAATAAACTAAAAAAAATAAGCCCAAATATACCTAAATAAACTAAATAAATAAACCTAAACCTAAACCTAAACCTAAAAACTAAAAACAACCTAAACCTAAAACTAAACCTTAACTAAACTAAATAAATTAAAATAAAAATAAAAGTAAAAATAAAAACTTAAACCTAAACCTAAATCTAAACCTAAATAAATAAACTAAATAAAATAAATGAATCTAAAATAAATAAATAAAATAAAATTAAACATAAACCTAAACCTAAACTAAACTAAATAAACCTAAATAAACCTAAACCTAAAACCTAAATCTAAACTTTAACCTAAACCTAAACCTAAACAAAACTAAAAAAACTAAAAACTAAAAGAACTAAACCTAAAAAACCTAAACCTAAATAATAACTAAACCTAAACTAAAATAAATAAACCTAAACCTTAAAAAAAGCTAAAACCTAAAGCTAAACTAAATAAATAAAATAAAAAATTAAAAAAGAAAAAATAAACCTAAACGTAAAACTAAGCATAAATAAACCTAAACCTAAACCTAAAAACATAAACCTAAAACTTAAACCTAAAATTAAACTAAAATAAATAAATAAAATAAACCTAAACCTAATAAAATAAAAACCTAAACTAAAATAAACTAAACTAAAAACCTAAACCTAAAAAATTAAAATAAAAATTAAACCTAATCCTAAACCTAAACCTAAACTTAAACTAAAACCTAAATAAATAAACCTAAACCTAAACCTAAACTAAAATAAATAAAATAAAACTAAAAAATAAAAATAAAAACTAAAATAAACTAGAAAATTAAAACATAAACTAAACATAAACCTAAACCTAAGCTTAAACCTTAAAACCTAAACCTAAACCTAAACTTAAATAAAATGAACTAAATAAAATAATTGAAACATAAATTTAAACCTAAAAAAAGAAAACTAAAAACTAAACCAAAACCTAAACCTAAAACTAAACCTAAATAATAAAACCTAAACCTAAACTAAATAAACTAAAAATATAATTAAGTAAACCTAAATTGAATAAAACCTAAACCTAAACCATAAATCTAAACTAAATAAAAATAAATAAACCTAAAATACACCTAAAAACTTAAACCTAAACCTGAAAAACCTAAATGTATAGCTAAACCTAAACCTAAACTTAAATAAAACTAAAACCTAAACCTAAATAAACGTAAACCTAAAATAAATAAAAAAATAAAACCTAAAATAAATAAGATAAAAATAAACCTAAAACCTAAAACCCTAAACCTAAACTTAAACTTAAACCTAAAAAATCCAAAACCAAAACCTAAACTAAACCTAAATAAATAAAACCTACATAAAACAAATCTAAACTAAATAAACCTTAACTTAAACCTAAACCTAAACCTAAAACCTAAACCTAAAAATAAGCTAAATCAATAAAAAGATTCTAAATCAAAAAAGAAAACCTAAACATAAAATTAGAAATAAACTAAAACCTAAACCTAAACCCAAACCTAAACCAAATAAACCTAAACTAAATATAAACTAAAATAAACTAAACTAAAAATAAAACCTAAAATAAAATAAAATCTAAACCTAAACTTAAATAAATAAAAAAATAAAAACCTAAACCTAAACTAAATAAACTAAATAAAATAAACCTAAACCTATAATAAAAATGTAAAACATAAACCTAAACCAAAATAAAAATAAAACTAAATAAACTAAAATATAAAACCTAAACCTAAACCTTAAATAAAAATAAATAAACCTAAACTTAAATAAACTAAATCTAAATATACCTAAACATAAACCTAAAAATAAAAACCTAAACCTAAAATAAAACCTAAACCTAAATAAACTAAAAACATAAATAAACTAAATAAATAAAACATTTTACAGATTTTTTATTTTCTCCTTCGTTGTGGCTGCATGATCTATGGGGGTTGGAGGGGACTTTGCTTACCTCTGTCTTATTTTCTCTTCTTTCACATTTACTACTAGTGGTTGGGTGGTCCTCCTTGGTTTTTTTTCCCTTGGTTGTTTGTCTAACTGGATAACAACCATTTCTATTTTCAAGTTTTTTTTATCTCTAGGAGGGTTGTGGCTATGCCTGCTGTTATTTTTTTCCACCTATTTTGGGTTAGCCTTTTCTTTTGGCTGGCTGCCCCCCTTTTGATATTGGATTCTCTGCTGTTATGGTTGGTTGTTGAGTGGTAGCTATTAGTCTCTTTAGATTTGATTATCATTTCAATATTTTTGGTTATTTCTCCTAGTTTGTGTTGGGGATTTTAATTTGTTGGCTATTTTTTCTTTTGATTGGCATGAGGATAGCTGCTTTGTGGTTTCTTTCTTCTTGACCTAGTTATGGCTGATTTTATTGGTGGCTGATACCTGGTAGCTTTTTGTCACTGCCTGCTGGATTGATGGCATTTTTTCTCAACCTAGATTGGTGTCGTGTCTGCTGATGGCTGGTTGTGGTTCTCCTTTACTTGGAGCTTTGATGTCTATTTGAATGATGGTTGTTGTTATTTTATTTTATTTTAGTCTCTTTTGGGCTATTGTATTAGTTGTTGCCATGCTTCTGAATTAGCTTGTCCCTTTGAATTCTTCATTGCTGGTGGTGGCTCACCCAACTTACTATCTTGGTGGTCGGCTATTTGTGAGGTTATGGTTTTGTTGGTTATTTATTGGTTAGCTTTTGGCCTGCTATTTCTTTGTTTGCTAATGCAAGGTTTTGAATCCTTTGCTGCATTCTTCGATGTTGGCTTGTATCAAGTATGTGGCTATGATATGATGTGTTACCCATATCTTATTTTTTTGGTTGGTAGCATTGCATATGAATGTAACCCTTCTTAGGAAGTTTGGATGCTCATATGCATTGTTGCCTCTTGAGAAGATCTTAACTAAGCCTGAGCCTTTTCTTTCTCAACTCTCTCTAATTGGTTTCTTTATCCTTGTTCTTATTAGCTATGACTATTACCTTTGTAGTGTTTTGTAGATTTCTTTTACAGGTTGGAACTTTTCAGATGGAATGATCATTACCTAGTCAACTCAAGATCTGTTGATGTGGATCTTGCTATCTTGCCTCCCAAAGGGATCATGACCCACTGCTAACAAGTCTTTTGACTATTTTTTTACTTATATTTATTAGTCTTCATCTGTGTCTTTTCTTGTTTCACTTTTTTAGCTGTTGCTTTTTCTCTTTATTTTTCCATTATCCTTAGATGGGGGTTTAGCTCTTTAGGTTCCTTGCAGCCCTGAGAGTAGTAGATCCTTGAGCTTTACCCTTATTAAAGACATTGTATCATTTTCTTTTATGGTAATAAAATTCAAATATTTCTTTCAAAAAAAAAAAACCTAAACCCTAAACCCTATAACCCTAACCCTAAACTCAAAACCCAAACCATAAACCTAAAACCCAAAACCTTAAACCCTAAACTATAAACCTAAACCCTAAACTATAAAACCTAAATAAAACTCCCTAATCTAACCCTAAACCCTAAATCACAAAAACTCAAAATCCTAAAGCCTAAACACTAAACCCTAAACCATAAACCTACAACCCTAAACTTAAACCCTAAACCTAAACCCTAAACATAAACCTGACTAAACCCTAAACAAACCCTAAACCTAAACCCTAAATGAATTTAAACCCTAAACATTAAACCCGAAAGCCCTAGAAACCTAAACATAAACTAAATAAAATGTAAAATAAAATAAATAAAAAAAACCTAAACCTAAACCTAAACCTAAACATAAACCTAAACCTAAACTAAATAAAATAAATTAAACTAAAAATATAACTTAAACCTAAACAAAAAAAACCTAAAAATAAACTTGAAATGAAAACATAAAACCTAAACATAAAAAAATAAAATAAAAATGTAAACCTAAACCTAAAAATAAAAAATATAACCTAAACCTAAACTTAAACCTAAAAAATAAACATAAATAAATAATCTAAACTAAAATAAATAAACCTAAAATAAATAAACTAAACTAAATAAAAATAAAAAATAAACTTAAATAAAAATAAAAATAAAATAAACTAAAATAAATAAAAATTAAACTAAATAAACTAAACCTACTGGTTTTATTTTTAAAAAATAATAAACCCTAAACCCTAAACCTAAACCCTAAACTTTAAACCCCTAAAGCTAACCCAAACCTAAACCAACCTACAACCAGAAACCTATAACCCTAAACACTAAACCCTAAACCCTAAATGTAAATCTAAACCCTAAACTGGTCTAAACCCCAACCCTAAAGCATAAACACTAAAACCCAAAACTTAAACCCTAAACCCTAACCCTAAACTAAAACTATAAACCTAAACCCTAAACCAAAACCCCTAAACTTAAACCTAAAGTAACTAAATAAATTAAAAATAAACATACCCTAAAACCTAATAAACTTAAACCTAAACTCCCTAAGAATAAGAACTGATCCTAAAAAAAATAAAAAATATTGAATTTAATTGTTCTCTATTAAAACTAAACCAAAAAACTAAGCTAAAACCTACCTGACCTAAAATCAAAACCCTAAACCTAAACCTAAAATGAAAACCTAAACCTAAACCCTAAACCCTAAACCTAAACCCTAAATCATAAACACTAACCTTAAACCTAAAACCCTAAACTAACTCCTAAACCCTAAAACCCTAAACCTAAACTAAAACCCTAAACCCTAAAACCCAAACCCAAAACCTTAAACCCTAATTAAAACTCCACTAAACCTAAACCTAAACTTGAAACCCTAACCCTAACCTTAAACCCTAAACCTTAAACCCTAAACCCTAAGCCTTAAAAACTTAAACCCTAAACCCTAAACTAACCCTAAACCCTAGGCTAACCTTAAACCCTAAACCCTCAAAACCGTAAACCCTAAAGCCTAAACACTAAACCCAAAGCCCAAAACCTTAAACCCTAAACCCTAACCCTAAACCCTAAACCCTAAAACCCTAAATCCTAAAACCTTAAAAACTAAACCCTAACCCTAGGCCCTAAACCCTAAATCTAAAACTAAAGTAACTAAATAAATTAAAAAAAATAAACCTAAACCCTAAAACCTAATAAACCTAACCCTAAGAATAGAACTGAAAATGTGAACATCACCATCACAAGGCCGCCAGATTTGGTGGTGGAGGTGAAGATGGAGATGCATGGCATCATGGTTGGGGATCTGGGTGCTAGGATATGGAGGTGGTGGTCGTGATGGTGTTATGGAGGTGGGAGGAGTGATGGAGGTTACATGGTGGTGGTGAAGGGATATGATGGTGGATCTTGCTACTGAGAGGTCGAGGTGGTGATGGGAACCGAGAAACTAAAGAACGTCGATGACGCTTATGGAACTATGTCTATATAATAGAGATGGTTCTAGTTATCTAGGGTTTTTGATTTGCTCTAGCATGCTCATTTTACATCTATGTCGGTGCATATGTCCTAAGAAACTTGGTGTGTTACTTGGTTGATGAATTCGAAAAGAAGAAATGTTATATCTGAATTTGTTCTATGTTAAAAAAAATAAAACCCTAAACCCTAAACTAAAACCCAAACCCAATACCTAAAATCTAAACCCTAAACCCTA
Source organism: Cymbidium sinense (assembly GCA_021442155.1). Classification (NCBI taxonomy): domain Eukaryota; kingdom Viridiplantae; phylum Streptophyta; class Magnoliopsida; order Asparagales; family Orchidaceae; genus Cymbidium; species Cymbidium sinense. The sequence continues at coordinate 20,749 of JAKCPB010001444.1, read as the reverse complement.
AACCTTAACCCTTAAAACCCTAAACCCTAAACCCTAAAACCCTAAACTTTAAACCCAAAACCCTAAACCCTAAACCCCAAACCTTAAACCCTAAACCCTCAACTAACACTAAACCTAAACCCTAAACCTAAACACTAAATCTACCTAAACCTAAAATAACTAAATAAACCTAAACATAAACCTAACTAAACCTAAAATAAAATAAAAAAATAAAACTAAAATAAATAAATAAAACTAAATAACTAAATAAAACTAAATAAATAAAACTAAACCTAAAAAATAAAAATAAAATAAAATAAATAAATTAAATAAAATAAAAAACCTAACCTAAAATAATATAAATAAAAAAATAATAAAATAAAAAAATAAAAAAAAACTAATAAAAATAAATAAACCTAAATAAATAAAATAAACTAAACTAAAATAAATAAATAAATAAACCTAAAATAAAAAAATAAAATAACCTAAACTAAAAGAAAACCTAAACTAAAATAAATAATAAATAAAATAAACAAACTAAAATAAATAAAATAAATAAATAATAATAAAACCTAAATAAAATAAACCTAAATAATAAAATAAAAATAAACTAAAATAAAACCTAAAAAAATAAAATAAATAAAAAAACCTAAATAAAATAAAAATAAAAAATAAAATAAAGACTAAACTAAAGCTAAAAATAAACCTAAAATAAAATAAATAAAATAAACCAAAATAAATAAAATAAACTAAACTAAAATAAAATCCTAAAATAAACCCTAAATAAAATTAAACTAAATGTAAAATAAAAAATAAACCTAAAATAAATAAAATAAATAAATAAAAAACCTAAACCCAAAATAAAATAAAAAAAAACCTAAAATAAATAAAATAAACCTAAATAATTAAAAAAAAAAATAAACCTAAAAAAAAATAAAATAAAATAAATAAACTAAAATAAAATAAAATAAATTAAATAAAATAAATTAAACTAAATAAAAATAAAAAAAAAAAAAATAAAAAATAAAATAAAAAACAAAATAAAATAAAATAAAATAAATAAATAAAATAAAAACTAAATAAAAACCTAAACCTGAACAATAAACATAAAAAATGAAACCTAAAAATAAATAAAAAATAAAACCTAAACCCTTAACTAAAAAACATAAACCTAAAATGAACAAAATAAAATAAACATAAACCTAAACTAAAATAAACTAAACTAAAATAAATTAAACTAAAATAAATTAAACTTAAACCCTAAGCCTAGAACCCTAAACCCTAAACCCTGAAACCCTAAACCCTAAAACCCTAAACCCGAAACCCGAAACCCTAAACCATAAAAATCCAATAACCTAAACCTTAAACCCTAAACCCTAAACACAAAACCTAAACTAACCCTAAACCTTAAACCCAACCTAAACCCTAAACCCTACACCCTAAAACCCTAAAACCATAAACCCTAAACCTTATACCATAAAACCTAAAACCTAAACCCTAAACCTATACCTAAACCTAAACCCTAATCCTTAAACAAGAAACCTTGATTTGAAGTCCAATAATCAGATGTCAATGAAACTGTATGAATGCTTTTAAGATATGTTTTTGAATTTTTTTCTAGATTCATATATTTTCATGCAGTCATTCCTAGTAGTGTTTCTGGACACTCTCTTATAATTTGGATTCAACACCTTCAACAAAATATTAAATCACATATGCTCAATAATTATAAATGGATATTCATGCATAATAATTATCTTTGCAATTATTTCTCTTATTTGAAGTTGATTATAATTTTTTGGGTTATAAAATATGAGGATTTTAATTTCTGAATTCACATCAAAAGACATAAAATTTAATATTTATTTCCTTTTATTTTGTAATTCAACTACTTGTTTATTCTTGGTTTTAATTTTTTCACATTCTTTGATGTCTCAAGAGTTGTGAAGTTATGCTAGTTTTGGATTTATGAAATTTTGTGCGATAACATATGCATTGCAAATAGGGTGCAGTCACTCCCTTCAATTTAGAAGTCATTTTTGTAAAATACTCCTATACTTATCTTTTTAGCTTTCTTAGATTTAACTTTATTATTAGTAGTCTCATGTACATGTACTTCTGATTGAAGTGGTTGTGAAGAAATATTTGGATTTACATAATTATTTTTTATTTTTATTGTTGATTAAGTACTTTCATGGTTTTCCAACACATGTGGATTAACCATAATTTCTTTAAATATTTTTAGGATATTGAACACCAAAATATATACCAATGAATTGATTAATTAATATTTCATGTGATTATAGTTTCAAATTGATTAATTAAGCAATTTAATTAATAAATTAAATCATCAATTAATCCTAAATTAATTAATTTCCATTCAAGTGAAATGGACTTATGGAAAAGATTAGGAAAGAGGTCCAATCTCATTCCCCATGCCCATTCACTATTTCAAAATGATTAGCAAGGTTAATTAAAGATTTTCTTACTATTTAGAATATTAATTAATTAATTAATTAGAAAAGTAATTAAGGTTAAGATAACCAATTTCTTAACCAAGCAATAAATCCAAAGAATATTATGGGAGGTAGAGGTCATCCCATTAATCAACCTCAAAAAGTTTAGGATTAATTACTTAGGTAATTAGAGAGTAATTAAGCTAATTATGTTTTTAATTAAACCTAAAATAATCTTTAATTACTATTCAAAATTTATTGGGATCAATTTTAATTGAATCTCCTATTAAATAGATTTAAAATAAATATTTGCTTGCATTTTTATAATTTTTCTATGATTTGTTGTAATTTTCCAAAGTTTCAGCTGATTTAAATGATTTTCCATGATTTTTATAAAGTTTATTAATTTATTTTAACTATTTAAACTTTAGAATGTAATATCTCCCACACATGTGATTAGGAGATAGGCTCCAACCCACTTTCCTAAGTCAGAAAGAAATTGGTTTTGGGCCAAAATTAGAAAGAAATAGGTGTGTTTTTACCATGGCTCTCAAAGGTCAAGACATTTTCTCTAGCAAAGGTGGAAGCCCTCCATTAGCAAGAGTGAAGCAATATGTTTTATGCATGATGTGAAACATACAACATCCAACAACTAAATCTTTTATTATCTTGATTTACGTAGTAGGCTTTAGGTGAGGTTATGAGTTATTAAATACTAGGACTTAATTAAGTACTTTCATGGTTTTCCCACACATTTGAGTTAATCATAATTTCCTTAAATGTCTTTAGGATATCTAACACCTAAATATCTACAAATGAATTGATTAATTAAGATTCCATGTGATTACAGTTTAAAATTGATTAATTAAACACTTTAATTAATGAATTAAACTATCAATTAAACCCAAATTAATTAATTTTGATTCAAGTGAAATGGACTTAGGGAAAAGATTGGGAAAGAGGTCCCAATCTCATTCCCCATGCCCATTCACTATTTTACAATGATTAACAAGCTTAATTACTGATTTTCTTACTAGTTATAATATTAATTAATTGCCTAATTAATTAGGAGGTTAAGATAACCAATTTCCCTAATTAACCAAATAATAAATCAAAAGAAAATTATGGAAGGTAGAGGTCATCCCATTAATCAACCTCAAAAAGTTTTGGATAAATTACTTAGGTAATTAAAGAGTAATTAAGCTAATTATGTTTTAAATTAAACTTAAATTAAGTGTTAATTACAGTTCAAAATTAATTGTGATCAATTTTAATTGAATCTTCTTTTAAATACCTTCAAAAAAAATATTTACTTGCATTTTTATGATTTTTCTATGATTTGTTATAATTTTCCAAAGTATTAGCTAATTTAAAAGATTTTCCATGATTTTTATAAAGCCTATTAATTTATTTTAACTATTTGAACTTCAGAATGCAAGATCTCCTAATCTAGAAATCCTTTTGACATGAAATTTTCATGGTAGCTAGATTTTACTCAATTTTATCTCGAGAATTTCAAATCAATCAATGTGACTTTATAATTTAATTGAAATTTGATTTTCCTAAAGCTCAAATTAAGCTCACAATATTTTGTAAAATTTGGGGCTTTTGGATTCATTAGATTCCTGAAAGATAAATCCAATGAGCCCTTATTTTCATTTTTTAGTTAAGTATTTTATTTTTTATGAATTTTTGAAGTTTCAAGTGGTTTTAATTAATTTTTAAAAAGCAAAAAATACCTAATTTCTTACTTAACCTAGTCGACTGCGTATGCGACTACGTGGCACTCTGACTCACTTGGCGATCGCCTCAGTGATGGCGATGTGGATAGGGATGCGTGGATCGATCATGTCACGTCAGTATCGAGATCGATACGCATCCGATGATCGAGCCATGATCCATTGATGAGTCATGAGATCCGCGATCTGATGTCTCCTAAATAGGAGATCGAATTACTGTCAATTGATTCGATGGAAGAGGTGAACATGACACTATTCTAGGCAGTATTTTTGTGATTCTTGTGAAAAAATTGAATGAAAAACTTCATTTTAGGCTTGATTTTCTAGTGATCTGCTCTGAAAATCATTCCAAATGCATGGGGATGATGTAAAATAAAAAAAATACAAGGGTAATATAAGGAAAATTCCTAAAATTGAGCAAAAATCATTACAAATAAAAGAACATAAGGCTGGTTATAGTTTTTGAAAATGATCTCATCGATGATTTTTTAGTGGTGATGATCAGCATTCTGAGTGGAAGAAGATGCTTTGGAATGGGTTCAGGCTCTATCTTCAGTTCAGAATAATGTATCCACCAATGGCCACCACTTCCTTACCAAAGTCCACTTGATTTTGATGGCTTTTGCTCAAAAACCAATTGGGAATGGTTGCTGGTTGGTTTGGGAGCTCTAGGAGAGTGAAATGAGTGTGTGAGGAAGAGTTTTTGCCTCTATATTTTCTATCTCCTTATAATGGCCAAAAATCACCTCATTCATGCTGATTTTTGGCTCCAAGTAGGTGTCCTTTTGCTTGGGGTGGGTGGCTTAATATGGTTGCCCAAGGAATGTGAGGTGACTGCTATGAAGGACAAGTGGGTGTCTACCAAATGAAAGTGGAGGTCCATCATTCTAAGTGTTCCAATGAGGGAGGGAGGTGATTTCACCTCCCCATAAGTCATGTGACCCAACCACCTCTTGGGTTAGGTTGGACAGTGTCCTTGGAGCCTAGGTGGACCAATCAATGAGTGCTAAGTGTCCAAGGAAGTGAAATGACCATTTACATGGGTGTTTTATCTTATGTGATACCCTTAGCCCAAAGGTAGAGTGGTCATTTGATATTGAATTTGATTTAGGCAGATTTGAAATGAGTCAAAAGTGAGTTGGACAAAATATCATATCATTTAGAGTTTATTTGGTTAGGTTTGGATCAATTTGACCCATTTGGGTCATATTAGGTCAAAATGGGTTAGCTTAACCAATCGATCAAATTGGGTCAAACTAGGGATTAGGTCAAGTTCATATTACTATTTGGAGAGGATTGTATGCTTTGGTTTGATTTAATTTGGATTTAATTTGGGTTTAGTCTAATTTGACCATTTATGTCAATTTGGGTGAACTTGGGTCAAGAAGGCCAACTGGGCTAGGTTTGGCTCAATTAAAGGTCAAGTCAAGTTAAATATTGATTGTGGGTTGATTTAAATCATTGGTTTCAATGGATTTTGCTTAGGTTACAATTTGGCTAGTTTGGGTTCATATAGGCTAAAGGGTTGACTTGGTCAATGAGAAGGGTTGACTTGGTTTGACCTAATTTATATCAAATGATCATCCTAGGGTGATCAACAATAATGACATGATGTTTGGATTGGATTAATTCATTTTGATTTGGATTGAATTAGATTTTGGTTCATGTAAGTCAAATTGGCCACTTTGGGTCAAGTGAACCAATTGGATTTAGTTGGTTGACTTAGTTGAGTTTAAATATAGATTTAAGGTTGATATATAAATTCAACTGCAATTGGTTTGGATTCAAATGAGTTTTGGTTCATTTGAATATTTCAAGTCAAATGGGCTAGGTTAGGTTTGACTTGGGTTGATTTTGGTTTGACTTTGATGATTGTAGGTTTCATTTATATTTGGATAGATGATTGAAGGAATGATTGAGAAAATCCAATTGCTTTATTTAGATGGGTTTTGGCCAAGTTCAAGGAAATGTCTTAAAGGGTTTAAATTGGGTTTTGATTTGATTTTGGATTTGGTTTTGGCTATTTGAATTTATATTTCATTTATATTTGAGAAGATTGATGGTACAATTGATTAATAAGAAAATCAATTGAGTTGGATTGATTGGATGGAAATTTGGCTAAGTTCATGAAGGTTGATGAAAGAGCTTGGGAAGGATTTCAAGTTTGGATTTGATCTTGGGTTTCAATCATTTGGAATTGAGTTTGGACTTGGATTTGGATTTGAAATTGAGTTTGAGGTTTGGTTGGAAATTTGGATTTTAATTGAATTTAAGAAGGTGTACATGGATTGGGTTTAGGCTATAGGGTAGGTAATTTTCCTAAGTCCCAGGCATGGCTAATCCTATAATTAACCCTTCTAAGTCTCTAGGCTTGGTAAAGTGTTCATCCACTCTCTAGAAGTGTCTTATGACTAAAGAAACCTTAGTGTCTAGAAGGTTCCTAGGTCTAAGAAGAGGAGGTTGAGAACTCACTCCAAAAGTGAGGTCAACAAAGGACCCCACCAATTGGTGTGGTGTGACAAGGCACACCGCGTATTGGATTGGTGATCAACAACATCAAAAGACAAACACTAACAAAATGATCTATACCTAAACCCAAAGGTAGATAGAATCACAATCTTAGTGCAAAGTAGCTCTCTTTATGCCAAAGGCATAAGAGAGCTAGATGGAATCCTTGGGGGACTGAGTATGTGAACCTTCCACTAGGGAAGCAGGTTCAAGCTATCCACTTAGGATATGGATTTAAGTTTGATTGTGAATATGATTTGTTTGGGTATGTATCCACTAGGGATAAGAATCTATAATTTTCTAGGGATTGGGAATGTGAATGTTCCATTGGGGAAGCATGCTTAGGCTATCTACTAGGGATAAGAGTTTGATGGTATTTCTTATGGCTCCACTGGGGAGATTAATTTGATTTGGACCTCAATAAGGAGAAATGTGGTTTTTTCAATATGTTTTAATTTGACTCCATTGGGAAGGTTGGATTCAAATTTAGTTTATTATAGACCCTATCGGTGTGCGATGGACCCACTTAGAAGGGGCTATGTCAGCCATGACCTATCTCAAATTTACAAATCCAAAGGGATAGTTTACCAGCCACAAAGTAGGACTATCTGACCTAAGGGTTGCATATTGGTGTGCAACAACTATACTTAAGAAGAAAGCATAGTAGACTTACATCTTTCAAAGTAGGGATCAACCGCTGGGGTGATCTATTGGATCTGCAACAAATTGAACCCTGAGGCTTCAGTGAATGCGGGGACTTAAGTCAACTCAAAAGTAGTCTATATACATTAATTTCATTAATTTGTTTTAATTTGATTTGGTTTGTTTTCATTTGTTTTAATTTCATTTGATGGATCCCATCGATGCAATGGATGAGAGAAGGGCTATGTCGACCTTGGCCTATCTTAGATTTATCGATCCAAATGGGTAGTCTACCGTGAAGGGGGACAATCAACCTGAGGTGCCTTTTAGGTGCAATGGCTTTGCTAGACAAAGTGTAGTAGACTTACATCTCCAAAGTAAGGAATAATTACTAGGTGACCGTTGGATGCAACAAATTCCACCTAGGGCGCCCATTGGTGTTACCAGTCTAGAAGAATGCATAGTAGACTTACATCTTTCAAAGCGGATGACCACTAATAACTATTGGTGGTAGAATAGATTGAACCCGACCTAAGGGTGACTATTGAGAGTGTCATGGAAGACTTATCTTAACTCATGAGTAGTCAGCGATTCCTATAGGGAGTTTTCGACACGCCTAAAGATATGATGCACCTTGGGAAAGGTGTTGTTGGGGCATTAATTCCTAATCCACTATATATATATATATATATATATATATATATATATAGTTTATTGGATATTATGGACCCTTTGGTGTCGAGGACCACGAGAAGGGGGCTATGTTGGCTGGACCTATCTTAGATTTACTAGACCAAGGGAGAATCTGCATCCACAGAATAGAATCTCTAACCATGGGTGGTTACTAGGAAGGAGGGACCAATCACAGTACAGGTAGTGTCTAAATGAGGTCCCAAAGGATGTGAGCCAAATAGAGTGCCCACAATGGAGGTACCACTAGGGTGTTATCTTGGACCCTATAAATAAGAAAGCCTCTAGGTGTACAGTAATTAACTTAAGGAGAAAGCGTAGGAGACTTACATCTACCATGAGTGTATCTAGGTGGATCACATGACATAGAGAACACCAACAAACCTAAGGTTCCCGTCGGAGTGCGATAATCAGTCTAGGAAGAAGGAGTGTAGGCTTATATCTCACTAAAGTTGAACTGATTGTCGGGATTGTCTGTCATCAGCTCGACAGGTGCTATCTGACTTAGGGCTTCCTGTCAGTGTTCAACGGGTGTACTTCAGAAGAAAGTGTAACAAAATTACATCTTTCAAAGTGAGGAATAACCACTAGGGTGACCATTATTAGCACAACAAATGAACCTAAGGGTGGCTACTAAGTAGGGAGTCACAAAGGGGACTCAAACTTGAAGTAGTCAAGAAGAAAGGTGTCAGGGGACACTAATCCTACTTGACCAAGTTAGTTCACTATGGCTAGTCCAAGAAGAAATATAGTAGATTTATATCCTCTTGAATGAAGCCAACATGATGGTAGCTTACCACACAAAAAGCCTACCATGCTAATAAGGCACTCATCGGTGTGAAATAGCCAAGTTAGGAAAGAAAGCATAGCAGACATCCTCCTAAACAAGGGACTACTGGGGTGATGCACTAGCGGGTAGCACATCGGCGACCTAGAGCTAATGAGTGAGTGCACAGGGGGTTATCCCACATCAAAGTAGCCCGAGACAAAAGATGTGTATGTGGGTTTGTTAGATATACTCAACCAAGTTAGTTCATGATGGCTAGTTTAAGAAGAAGGCATAACAAACTTATATCCTCTTAAATGGAGCCAACATGTGGGTTTACTTATCGATCATGTAGTAAGGCCTACCATGCTAACAAGGCACTCATCAATGGGCAGCGGTCAAGTCTGGAAGGAAAGAATAGTACATCCTCCCAACATGGGACCAGGGTGATGTACTAGTAGGGTAACATGTGACACCTGAGCAACAAATGAGTGAGGGCGAGCGTTATCCCACATCAAAGCATCCTGAGACAAAAGATGTGTATTTGTTCATATTTTTGTGTGTATTTTTTGTTTGTGTTGTGTTGATGTAGGATAGGATGCCCTTGTGTTCCTTACACCTACCTTAAACACATCAAGAGTGGATGAAATGGTGCCATAGGGCAATGTGACTCCACCAAGAAAGGATGTGTCGGGTTCTCTTACACCTAACTTAGTTGTACTAGTCAAAATAGGATGCCTCTTGGGTTCTCTTACACCTATCCTAATAGCACTAAAGAATCATGTGTAGTTTATGTTTGTGTTGACAATGGATAGGATGCCACTTGGGTTCTCTTACACCTATCCTAAACATGTCATGGAGGATTCACAAACAAGCAAATAATGCTTCCAATGAAGAAGGGATTTGATGAATGGAAAGATAGGATTTTTATTGATGATAATTATTTTCAAACATTATTTTAAGGATAATATTTCTTTAAATAGAGTTCATTGATTAGAAGCATAGGGCACTCCCCTATCATAGTGGTTTAAACTACTTTCCATCCTTCGAAGCACTAAGATAAGCATTTCAAAAATTGAAAGTAGAATATTGATTTGAAAAGTTTTGAGATAGACTAACTTTGAAAGAGTTTAAACTATCTATATTAAATATTAATTGAAATCTCTCTTAAGTAGAATCTTGGAGGCTAAATCTCAAATGTCACTTTAATCTCTTTTAGATCAATCCTTATTATCCCATGATGCTTTACTACAAGGCTTAGAAACTCCCTAAAGTCATTCTAATTGTATACTTTAGTGGGATTCAACTTCAAGCTGTAGTGTCATAACCAATCAAAGACAACTACTCGGATAAAGATGGTCTTCCTTTTCTTTAACCAGTGACCAAAGAAAGTCATGACCTTATAGCCATAAATTCCAATGGAAATTATAAGTGCAAATGACCTCTCATCCTCTCATCATTCAACCCATCCTTGAATGAGGGAGACGTAAAAAGGCTATGTCTATCAAATTTTAAATAGGTAATGTGGATTCATCTTCAAGGCATGCCTAACTAAAATCTTGGTCGATGTATGCTTTGAATGTCCTTCCTTTTGGGCATAATGTTGGGTAATCATGAAAGCATCTTTTTTTCAATAAGGTTGACTTCAAACTTTGATCTTCTTCTTGGCAAATGTTCATCATCAAATGTTTGCAAAGTAGGAATAACAATATGTTCAATTTTGAGTTTGTAGACTGCTACCTTTAGAGATGTATTGGGCACTTCATTATGGTCCTAGGTAAAGCAGTCTTTAAAGTACAAAAGTAACCTAACCAAGTTGTTGGCCTTTTCTTTCTAACTTATCATTTATGGATGTTGGGAGGGTGGGTGGACTACCTTTATGTTCTAAGGTTAATCCTTAAAACTCATTGGTTGATGATCTAATTTTCTTCTCAACTTAAGTGTATCCTCTACTTGAAAGTCTTCTAAATTCTTTATGCAAGTAGACTAGGCAAAAGATGATTTTATTACATCATTTGAAGGTTTATCTACAACTTGAATCCTCTTTCAGCTTGAAGAAAGAGATGAAGTGGAAATTTGATATCTCATATATATATATATATATATATATATATATATATATATATATATATATATATATATTGTTAGGATAGGAGCAACTCTTAACTTCCAATCCTATAATAATATCATGAGATAGTAAAATTGGAGTCAATGTGCATACCCTAAGTTTCTAGTCATATCATTCATGAATTATCCTTTTAGAACTTTTGTTTTTGTTATCTACTCCAAAGACTTGTCAAAAGTAGACTCAAAATTTATTTCCACATATATATATATATATCTCCTTTTCTTTGAATTTATACCTAATACACATGATTTATCCTTTGGATTCCAAATCAATGTGTATGCTTTACTATTTTTCTTCTTTTCTTTCTCTTCTTCTCTTTTTTTAATTCATTTTTTTTTTCATTTTTTCTTTTCTTTCTTTTCTCTTTTTATTTCATTTTTTCTTTCTTTCCTTTTTTTGAGACTTTGTTTATATTATGTTCTCTAGAGGGGATTGCTTGTCTTTCTTTTCCATAGGATATTCTATGTTGAGTATGACTTGAGGAGGTTGTCACTAACTGAGCAAGGAAGAATCAAGTTAAGTTCCAATAAAAAACTCCTCTATCTCCTTAGAGAAGGTGAGGGTGCACTCATTATTTTAGCTTAGTGGGCAACCTTCCAAGATAGTTTTGGGACCTTAAGATTAACCTTTAGAATAGTTTGATGCCTTTATTTTGGATTGTGAGGTGTATCTTACAAATGATTTAGAATTTGATTATTTCCAATGACTAGTTTTCTTGTTCCTACAATGTTGATCAAAGTGGTAGGACCCTGCCACTAATTAATTGCCTTCTGTGATATCTTCTAAAAGAGAGGTAGAATTGATTTCTACCTACTCTTTTATGGTGCCCAAAATTTTTCTATTAGATCTGATGATTCTAACTCTTTGTCGATAGTGACACTGAAAGTTTAGAATGGGGGTATCTACGAGTTGGAATCCTTAAAGACTTCAAGTCCATCTGCGCTATTTTATGGATTACGATCATTATTGTGATTGTCATTTTGAGAGTTGTCTTCTTTTGGAATTAGGATTCAAATCATTTGAGTCATACTTATCTAGAATGGATAAGACATACTAAAAATCCTTATTGATCTTATTCTTGGCTCTTGAAGGAACTTTTATGGTCTTTCTTCTTTGGTTAGAGAAACTCAGAATCAAACTGTAGGTCAAACTGAAGAAGTGGCTTCTTGTCTGCCACCTCCTCTCTACTGATGGTCATGAGGGGTACAATCTTTGCATTAATGGAAAGAGAACCATATCAGATCTTCGCTTGAATGTTGTTGACTTGAATTGTTAACTTGATTTGATTGTTGAATTGGAACCCTCATTTAACAAATTTAGTTATGCTAAATGGGGTTGAAATATTGGAGAGATTTTGATTTTTTTTTCTTTTGGAGAAGAGACTTTGAATTTGATTTAAATTTAGAACCCACATTCAACAAATTTGGGTCTGTTGAATGGGGTTCAAATGTTTTGGAGAGGCTCTTAATTGATGCTTACATTGGCTCACATTTGAATTTTATTTTATGTTTGGGACCCTCATTTAAATTTGGGTATGTTAAATGGAGGGTCAAATGACTTTGTTTTGGTTTTTATTTTGGAATCTTCACTTAGCAAATTTATGTATGCTAAATGAGATTCAAGTGCATGTTTGAAAACAATTTTTGAAAGCATTTTTCTTGTTTGTGATGATGTGTTAATGTGTTTGATTTGTTGAATTCTATTTGAAAATGGGATCCTTACTTAGCTAATTTTGGTATGCTAAGTGAAGCCCAATGTGTTCGGTGTATTTTAATTTGATTTTGAAAAATGAGACCTTTACTTAACAAATTTGGCATGTTAAGTAGGGATCAAGTGTGTTTGATGAGTTTGTTTTATTTTATTTTGAAAGAGGAAAACTTCGACTTAACAAATGTGGTATGTTAAATAAAGTTCAATTTGTTTTAAATTTTGAAAAGGTAGGACTCTCATTTGATAAATTTGGGTATGTCAGTACAAGTTTGTTTGATTTATTTCAGATTTTAAAAAGGGAACTCTACTTAGAAAATGTCGGTTTGTTAAGTAGATTTCAATTTGCTTTTGATTTTGAAAAAGGGAATTCTCATTTGACAAATTTGGGTATGTGAAATGGAATTCAAATGTGTTTTAATTTTTAGTGACTTTAAAAAGGGGACTTCCATTTAACAAATTTAGGTATGTTAAATGGAAACCAATTATATTTTCTTTTGAATTTCAAAGATGGGATATTTGTGTGTGATGTTGCTTTTGAAAAGAAATTCCAACTTAGCACATGTAGGATGTGCTAAATGAAATTTCAATTTTATGTCACTCTTATTTGAAAATCTTCATTCAACAAGCTTATGTGTTAAATGGAGATTACTACTTTGAAATATGTGCTTTTGGAAAAGGATTTTAAAATTATTTGATTTTAAATTTTGAAAAGAACCTCCATGCAACAATCATGGATATTGGTTCATGAGGTTTGGTTATCCTTAAATGTAGATCTTTTGTCATGTGAATTTTAATTTGGGAAGTGCTTTTGAAAGTATATTTTTTACAAAGAGTTTATTTTCTTAAGTATAAGATGAACCTTGCCTCACCAAGAGAATGGTAAAGAGGTTCTAAAATTTTATCTCATCTTTTAGTTAATTCATAGAAATTATTTTTAATTGTAATCCTTTTCCTAGATATTTATCTAGCACTTCTATTCTCATACCTAAGAAACATAATCTGGACTATTGGGTGATTTTAGACCTATTAGTCTTTGCACCTTCTTCAATAAGTGATTTCCAAATTATAACCAATAGCTCGTCCTTTACTTCATAGGATTATCTCTCTAAACCATACTGGTTTTTTTAGGGATAGATCTATTTCGATAATATTCTTACTCAAGAATTAATTCATGATTTAGATGCTAAGACTAGAGGTGGCAACATTATGTTCAAATTAGATATTACCAAAGCCTTTGACAATATCTCTTGGGATTTCCTTATCCATATTATGAATTTATTTGGGTTTTCTGTTAAATTTATCTTTCTTCTTAAAAATTGTATTAATAATGCTTGGTTTTCTATTTTGCTTAATGGGGAAGCCTTGGGCTTCTTTCCTTCTTCCCATGGCCTAAGATAAGGGGATCCTCTATCTCTTGCCTTATTTATTATTGTTGTTATGTACTTATCTAGAAGCATCAATGATCTAATCTTACACAATCCTAGTATGTATTATAGAACTCTTGTTGGTCTTCATATTTCTCAATTAAACTTTGCAGATGATTTCATTATTTTCTGCAATGCTTCTATTCATCATATCAAGAATCTCAAGATTTTTTTAAATAAATTTGGTAGAGAAAGTGGTCTATCTATCAATGATAACAAAAGCTATTTTAATACTTCTTCAAGCATCTCCAATAATAAAATTAATCAAATATTGCATATCACTAACTTTAAACATCAACACCTTCCTCTTAAGTACTTGGGTGCTCATCTTTTTAAAGGTCCAAAATGATCCCATCTTTTTGATGTGTTAATTCAAAAAATTTTAAATAAAATTTTTTATTTAGAATTTCATTTACTTTCCTCTTGTTAGGGAATTTAACAATGCCTCTTTATTTGATTCAAACTATTACTACCTTCTCTCATAAGCTCTAGGGGAATTTTAGAAATAATGTGACCTTTGGGCTAATTTTATGATGAAAATGTGCCAAGGTAAACACCCTTTTCTATGCTTATAAACTTGGTGACTCTTTAGTTTGGAAAAGGTTTGCTTCATTAAATGAGTTTTGAACCCTTAGGGTATTCATTCAGATCTTCTTTCTTTGGCAAGAAAATTGTATTAGAAATGGCTCTATTGAATCTCTTTTATCTACCCACTCTCTCTCGTAGCTATCAAAGTTAACTCTTTTGGCATAATAACACTTGGAACAAAAAAACTTGAGAATTGTATCTCTATTTTTCTTTTAGATAACTTTAAAATATTCTTATTTTCTCTAAAAAACGACCAAATTCTCTTTAAGCTTTCTTACAATGGTGATTTTGTTCTTAAGAGGTTTGAAATTTTATTAGAGATAAGCAAAACTCCTTTAATGTTTTCATTAAACTTTGGAACAATATCATTCCCAATTCTTATTCGGTTTTAGCTTGGAGGATTTTGAATAACTTTATTCTTGTGGACTTTTACTGGAATAAAGGTTTTATTTTCCTTTATTGTTGCTTTCATATTTAAAATGTTAATCATGTGTTTGTCATTGGTGCTATCTTCTAAATTATGGTTATGGTAAGATGATTTATTTTTACCAACTACTTTCATGGCTCTCTTTCCATATGTCAACATCTTGAAGTCTATTTCCAAAAAATTGTGAAAGGTCATATCAAAGTTCTGGTTGCTATTACTCTTATCTGGTTCATTTGGATGGACAGAAATAATGCAAAATATCATGGTATTCCTATAATCCATAAAGGATCAGCTAGAACCAAAGAAAAAATTCAAGCTCTTTGCCAATCTTATTAGTAACATTCATTTTAGAGGCTATAAATTTGTGGCTAAAAAATTGGGTATCATTCTACGATGTTGACTCCATGGATCAAACCCAAAATTTGATTAAAGTGAATACTGATGGTTCTATTGCTCCTAATAAACATGGCTGTGGTGGTATTCTTAGGAATTCTAAAGGTACTGTCATTTGTGCTTTTGCCTATCCTCTCAAAGCATGTTCTATTATTCATGCTGAGCTTATGGCTATCATTAAAGCTATTGAAATTTGTTTGAATAAAGGTTTCCTCAACATCTGGATTGAAGTTGATGTGTTGCTTTTGACATGCTAAACTCTAATAGAGCAAGAAATGCTAATTTATTTTATCTTCTCAATCATACTGAAAATCTTCTTTCTCAAGTTTGTTATAAACTTTCCCATATCCTTCATGAAGGTAATGCTTATGTTGATTTCTTGGCTACTTTAGTGCCAACTTAACTTATTTCACTTTATTTTACAATCAAAATTTGCCTTAACTTTTAAGGGTTTGGTCAATCTAGATAACCTTGGATTACCTTATCTCAGTTATAATTATCTTGGTTTGATTTTCTATTGGTTTTGATGAGCCATTGCTTTTAGTTCCCCTTTGTTAAACCCTCTTTGGGTTGTGGCCATTTGCTTATTTTCACTCTTGGGCCTATGTTGGGTTTTGTTTTTGAGCTATTGCTTTTGGGTTGGCCTAGTGGTTGCTAGCTCATGGTTCATATTTTTTTGCCTAGGTTATTTTGGTTTTTTCAGCCTATTAGTTGTTGTTTGCCTAGCTGGATGATTATTATTGCTTGGTTATTTTTGGTGAATTTCATTTGGGTGGTGGCATTGCCTGCTATTTTCTATATGGGGTTTGCCATATCTCTGGGCTAGTTGCTTCCTTAACTGAGTTGGATTTTTTGATGCTGTGGTGGTTGGTTGGGTGGGCTAGCTATGTTGGTTGGCTGGTTTATCCGCTTCTATTGGTGACAGATCGAAGGGGTCGTTGGTGGTCTAATTTCATATTTGATTTGGCAAGGTGGAGGTTATTTGTTGACTATTATTTCTTTTTTTTGCAAATTCTATTTTGGTGGTCAGTTTTTCTAGTTTGGGTTTATTTCTTTTACTTCTAGTTATCTTGGGGGTTTTGGCATGATGGATGTTGTTGGTCTTTTTCAATTGGATTTTTGCTATGGTGGTTGGGCGGGAGGCTATGTTGGTGGTTGGGTTTGTTGGTTGCTTTGGCTAGCTTGGTTGGTTGGATGGGTGGCTATTTTAGCCTTTCTTTCATGCTCTATTGGTGACATGCTGGTTGGCCTGCTCCTAGTATGGTTCTCCTCTTTTGGCTGTTGCTGCTTCCTTTTTTCTTGTTTGGGTGACAACCTTGCCATTCTGTTTGCTTGTGGAGGACATGAGCTCTTGTGTTTTCCTTTTATTATTGGTTTTTCTTTTGTGTTGTTAAGGTCATGATGCTTGCTCCCTTTGATGCTATTCCTCTTTGGTGGTGGCTTTGGTGGTGTTCCTCTTGTCTCTTGTCCCGATGGTTGGTTGACTTTACGCTTATTGGGCTTATTTGTTTTGGTGGCTTTGTGGTTGGCTGTATTATTGGAGAGTTTGTAGCCTTGGATGATGGACTTGGGATGATGGGCTACTGAGGTATCTAGAAATAATGGCCTTGATGTTTCTATCTTCTTTTGTATAGCTATATGTGTACAACCCTTCTTGAAGTTTGGATTACATATAGTGTTGCTCCTTGAGATGATTATAACTAACTGAGCCTTTTCTTTACTTTGCTCCTTTTCATATTTTTATGCTTGCTTAATTATACTCATCCTTTCATTAGTATGTTTGATTTCTTTTATAGGTTGGGAGAATCTTGTAGGTGGATCTTCTTTGGTATCAAAGGACTTAGTGGATGTTGTTGTTCTATGGATCAGTTGTTGTTGCAGATTTGGTTTTGCTTTAGCTTTTATTTTTTTCTTATATTATTGAATAGTTAGGGGGTTTATCTCTTTAGGACTTATTGTAGCTCTTTAAGCATTAGTTTAGAGATTTACCCCTAGGACTTTGTACTTTCATTGCAATAAAATTCCCTAATTTCCCCAAGAAAAATAAACCTAAAACCTAAACTTAAACTTAAAAAAATAAAAATAAAAAAAATAAACTAAACTAAATAAAATAAATTAAAACTAAAAACTAAACCTAAACTAAACCTTAAAAAAATAAAAATAAAAATAAATAAATATAAAAAAAAACTAAACTAAAATAAAAAAAACCTAAAAAATAAAAATAAAATTAAACTAAAATAAAATAAAATAAAAAATAAAATAAAAATTAAATAAAACTAAACCTAAAAATAAACTAAAATAAATAAATAAATGAACCTAAAATAAAAAGAAAATAAAATAAAAAAACTAAACTAAAATAAAATAAAAAATAAATCTAAAACTAAACTAAAATAAACTAAACTAAATAAAATAAACTAAAACTAAACTAAACTAAACTAAAACTAAACCTAAATAAAATAAAACCTAAAATAAACCTAAAATAAAAATAAAATAAACCTAAAAAATAAATAAAAAACCTAAACTAAACCTAAAATTAAAAATAAAACCTCAACCTAAAAAAATAAAATAAAAATAAAACTAAACTAAAAATATACATAAATCTATAAACCAAGATAAACTAAAATAAAACCTAAACTAAAATATAAATAAATAAATAAACTAAATAAATAAAATAAATAATTAAAATAAAAATAAAATAACTAAAAAATAAAAAATACTAAAAATAAAATGACCAAAATTTATAAAAAGATAAAAATAAAAATATAAAATTAATAAAATAATTGACCTGACCATGAGCCTAAACTGACCTGATCAAAAGTAAGGCCTGGATCTCTGACCAGGCCTCTGAGCCCCTGGGCCTAGAGCCTAAAACTAAGGCACTGACCACAGAGCACTAGGCCCAACTGGGCCCTGGCACTGACCTAAAGCCTCCCTGGCCAATCTGGAGCCTGGCTCTACCCCTGGGCCTGATCAGCCCTACTGGCCACTACCACTTTAAACCTAAATTATGACCCTGGCCTACCACACCCTAAACCCTAAAACCCCAAACTAAACTACCCACTGAGCCTGACTGAGCCCTACCCTAAACCAAAAACCCACACCTGGGCCTAAATCATAAAACCCAAAACTTAAACTAGCTTAAATAAAAATAAACCCCAAAACTAAAAAACCTAAACCTAAACCTAAAAATGGGTGAGCCGTAGACTCAATGGAGCTGTCAGATGGTGAGAAGGAAGTTATCAGTGTGGTGGGGTGGAGGGTCTTTGGTGGATATGGAGGTGGTGGTGAGTGGTGGTTAAAGGGGAGGAAGCAGAGGTTTGGGTGGTGGTGGGAAGAGAGGATATGATGGTGGATCCCACTCGAGAGGTTGGAGGTTTTGATGAGCTAAAGAGAATTGAAGAATGTCGATCCGATTACTTATGGTGTCTTTACATTAGAGGTGGTTCTAGTTATCTAGGGTTATTCATTTTCTCTATCTCATTCTTTATCTATGTCATGTCTTAGAAAACTTGGATTGTTATTTGGTTGATGAAATCAAAAAGAAGAAATGTTGAATCTAAATTTGTTCTCTTAAAAAAAAAAACCCTAAACACTAAACTTACTACTAAACTAAACCACAACCCTAAACCCTAAACCACCTAAACCTCCCTAAGCTAACCCTAAACCCCTGACCCTAAAACCACCCTAAACCCTACACCTAGCCTAAACCCCAAACTGACCTATCCAAAAACCCCTAAACCACAAGCTAAACCCTAAATAAAACCTAAATAAAAAATAAACCTAATAAAATAAATAAAATAAACTAAACTAAACCTAAACCCTCCTAAAAAATAAAATAAAAAATAAAACTAAAGATAAATAAACCTAAACTAAACTAAATAAAAAACCTAAATAAAATAAACTAAACCTAAATAAATAAAATAAAATAACTAAAATAAAAGATAAATAAAAATAAACTAAAAAACCTAGGCTAATAATAAATAATATAACTAAACCTACCTAACTTAAAGCCTAAATAAAATAAAAAATAATGAAACTAAACTAAAGATAAAACATAAAAATAAATAAAAAAAATAAAAAGCTAAAAAATAATAAAAACCTAAAACTAAAACTAAAAAAATAAAACTAAACCTAAAAAATAAAAAATAAACTAAATAAAAATTAACTAAACCTAGAGAAAATAAACTAAATAAATAATAAAATAAATAAATCTAAAATAAATAAAAATATAAATAAAATAAAATAAAATAAAAATATAATTTAAAATAAATAAAAATAAATTAAATAAACCTAAACTTACTAATTTACTTAATTTAAAAAAACATAAATCCTACCTAAATCAAACCTAGACCACTTAACCTGCACTAAACCCTAAACCACTAAACCCTAAACCTAAACCCTAAACAAAACCCTAAAAGCATAAACCACAACAAAACCTTAAAAACCTAAACCCTAAAACCCCTAAACTAAATAAAATAAATAAATTAAAAATAAACCTAAACCCTAAAACCTAATAAAATAAACCTAAACTAAACTAAACCACAATAGGGAACCTTGATGGCAAGATAAGCTCAGTCTAGATCTGGTGGTGGAGGCAAAGCGGATGCGGCAGTTATCACAGTGGTGGTGGGGGATCTGGAGGTGCTGGTGGGCAAGAAGGTGGTGGTAAGCGATGGTGGTTATGGAGGCGGGAGGAACAATGAGAGGTTATAGCCATGGTGGTGGGGAGATCGGGATATGATGGTGGATCCCACTAGAAGGCTGGGGTCTTTCAGGGGAATTAGAGAATGAAGTCGTCGATCCGATCTGCTTATGGGTGTTATAGTGGAGACATTTCTAGTTATATCTTTTTTATTTTCTCTATCGTGCTCATTTTTATCTATCTCATCATTTATCTCTTAGAAAACTTGGTGTGTTGCTTGGTTGATGAAATCGAAAAGAAGAAATGTTGACTTTGAATTTTCTCTATTAAAAAACAAAAACCTAACTAAACTAACTGAACCCAAAGCCTAAAACTAACCTAAAACTGGCACTCAAACTAAACCACAAAAAAAACCCTAAACCCAAAACCACAAAACCTAAATACTAAACCTAAACAAAAACCCTAAAAGCCCAAAACCTAAACCCTAAACATTAAACATATAAACCACAAACCCTAGCTGAAACACAAAACCACTAAACTAAGAACAAAATAGACCTGTAAAGCACAATAAAATAAAGAAACCAAAGAGTAAAATACAAAAATAAAAGCCAAAACATAAGAAATAAAATAAACAAAACTAAACTAAAAAAATAAAAT